>SJYW01035075.1:10618-30495 GCA_006410735.1 Raphicerus campestris
GGGGACAACAGAGGATGAGATGGCTGGATGGCCTCACTGACTCGATGGACGTGAGTCTGAGTGAACTCCGGGAGTTGGTGATGGACAGGGAGGCCTGGCGTGCTGCAATTCATGGGGTCGCAAAAAGTCAGACACAACTGAGCAACTGAACTGAACTGAATCTTTTAGTGCCTTATAGCCAAAAAAGTAAACATAAAAAAAGAAGCAATACTGTAACAAATTCAATAAAGACTTTGAAAATGTTCCACAGACAAAAAAAGCAGATTTAGAGATAGGAAGATGAGTTAAGAAACTTTTATAGGATTTCAGGAGAAAGAGAAAGGTTACTTACTAGGTTCATAACAGCAAAGATAGAAAGTCTTGGGCATATTTGAGCAATATCTAAGATAATTATATAATCTGGTTTAGAGATATATATGAAGAGAGAATGAAGATCATTGTGAAAGGTTTTGGTTTCTAGTTTTGCCAAATAGAGAAAAAGTAGTGCCATTTTGTGAGGCAGAGGACACTGGCTGTGCAAAATCATTGCGAGTCAAAATGAATCACAAATGTAGGGAACCAGACTCGCTCAGCAGAGTAAGAAATGAAGCTTTACCTGGAGCTCTGATATTTGGTTTGCGATTGCATATCCCTCTCAGTGTGGATATGAAAGCAGCAGATGGAAAGGCAGAATTTGTCAGATTCTGAGCTGGAACCGAAATGATCTGATTTCAGGTAGAAAGATAACCCTGGAGATAGTGTGGATGGAGGACTAAAACAGAAAATAGCTAAAGACAAAATAGGAGCTTCTCCAAGTGTCCAGGTAAGCAGTAATAAGGTCGTAAGTTAAGTCTGTCATGGTGGGGTTCCGAAAGAAGGAACAAACAGAGCTCAGGAGGAAAGCATCAACAGATTTTGACAGCGATCACATATGAGGAGTTTAGGGGAAGAGAGACATAGAAAACCAGCAGATATTCTAGTCTGGAAGACCATAGAAGTGACAGTTCTATGGATGGAGGGTTGCTCTTTGAGAAGAGGAGTTCTAGAGAAAAGTAACTTATTGGCTTAGGATACATTAAGTCTGACATACTCGTGGGACACAGAAAGCACTCAGTAATATTTCTGTAATCATAAGGTATGTCCGGAGTTTAGGAGAGAGGTTGGAAACAGGAGACATGGTCATGAAAGTCAGCAACATCTATTATAGCCAAGGGAATGGATGGTAATTGCTCAGGTAGGAAAAGAAATGGAAAGACAAGAAGAGAAAGGAGACATCTTGGGAAAGTCTGACCTCTAAGATGCTGTTGTGTGGAGGTAGATGACTGAAATGGCTGTCACTCTAGCCTCTGAAACTGAAGACCTGCTGAAAGACAAAAAGATTTCACAATGCCTGAAATGTATCTATGTGTTAAAAGAACTGAAAACTGACAAGCTGGCAAAAATGAAAACCAACTGAAAAACTTTAACAGCCCCAATAAATGGTCAATTTCAACTCCATTATAAATAACACTTAATGAGGACATACATGATGATAGGTCTTTGACCATAATGAATAATAAAAATGTCAATTTGGAGTTTCTTTCTTCACATAATCATTTTTCCCATAAATAGGACTGGTTTTATTGAATTTTTAAAAAGTAGATAAAAAAGTGACTGTTCAGTTACTAGTACAGTCAAGAATAACAGTAACTATTATCAGTTGGCCAAATGGGCCAGAAAGAACAGAAAAATAAACTTATAGTAAATTTGGCTGTTTGACTACTCAACTGAGAACCTGTCATAAGACATCAATTTAAGAGCGCCTGCAGCAATCTTCAGCTCCAAACAAGGTCAGTAAAAAATGGCAAGTGCAAAGCAAAGAGACTCCACCTATTCATGCATAATACTCATTCCACAGTTATTTGGAGACTCCTGGGACTGCTCTGGTGTTTTAGTTTATAAGTCGTGGCTAGCATGTGTATGACATGATGACATGTCAGCGCATACAAAGTGTCAGTGTAAAATAATAGTTTTGAATATAAACAAGCATCTCATTAAAATGAAAAATATACTGTAAACTTTCTAAAGAACATAAGCCTCTGTCTGATTTCTCATCTCTCAGGAAAAGCCATAAATAGAAAGATATTTGTCTATATCCATGGCCAGGTCCCCAACTAAGTCATGTATAATGGAGTGAGTCATTTCCCTGTAAGCAATGATTTGAAATATGCTGTAATTACTATCCTGTCCATTGTCACAAGGAGAAAACAAAACATCTGAGCAATGTTACTATATTTTACAAGCTCTATTGTTCATCAGTGATTTCATCACACACTAGTAATGACCATTTAGTGCTTTTACAATAACAGACCCGCCAGCATGATCTAAACAGAAAAAGAAACTTAGAAAGTTTAAGCGTTGAGTTCAAATTTGCTTTATCACTACAATCTGGGCAAAACCCAGAAGTCTCTACTTTAACTGGGCTGCTAACATATTTGAAAACAATGTTTCTAATGAGTTTTTTATCCAAATTCAGAAATAATGAGAGAAAAAAAACAGTTATATTTCAAAATATCTTAGTATTGGGAGGTTAGAAAACTATTACCTATTCAGCATAACTCAGTTTAACATTTTCCTAAAACTACGATTTTCTTCAGTGAAAAAGTACTTGGAGGATAGGGCACAAAAAGCTAAATTAACACTCTAGAATAGAATAAATGATTGTTTTAATTTACTGGGGTTTCCCTAATGAAATACCACAAACAAGTGGCTTAAACGACAGAAATTTTTCGTCTCACGGTTAATGGAGGCTAACAATACAAAATCAAGGTGCCAGCAGGGTGGGTTCCTGAGACCTACAAGGGAAGGATCTGCTCCAGGCACTGCTCCTTGGTTTAGAGGTGATGCATCTCTCCTATGTTTCTTCACATAATCTGCCCTCTGTGACTGCATCTGCATCCAAATACTACCTTCTTATAAAGACACCAGTCATACTGGGTTACGGCCCACCCTAATGCTTTGTGTTAACTCTTGTGTTAACTCTGAAAAGACCTATCTCCAAATATGGTCATATATTAAGGTACTGGGGGTAGGATTCCAACCATTTAACAATGGTTAAAATAATACTTTTGAAGAGAGTAAATGAAGGGTTATATGTCCATCAATTAACTTGTTATTTGCTGTCAACTATCCCCAGGTTTTAAGATAAAACAGAGAAAAAATAGAGATATTTTATTAGAGATCTCAGTTTCTGAGAAAAATAGATGGGCATGCAAATCTGTTCAAAATATTAAAAGGCATTTTTTTTATAATCATGTTATCTTTACCTCAGTAAAGCTAACTAGGAAAAAAATAATCTGTCTACATGCCTACCTATCCTACATCACTATCACCATTACAATCACCAAATATTTAAGTTCTTAGCATTATGGAACCATTGAGTTCTACATTTAAATCTCTCTGTTGATGACATTCTTAGGCTTTCTAGGGAAGTACCATCTCTAGAAAAATATTTCCTTCTCTAAAGCGAAACAACAGAATGATACTCCAATGCATAAAATTAAGATGAACTTAGCTTTGCATTTGAGAGTCTAAAGAGACTTAAACTCATTCACCCATTGATCTAGGCTCACAAAGAGGTTTATTCTGAGGGAAAGCAATAAACTTATCACAATGTTGCCATCATAGAGGCCTAATTGGACTCCTTCCTGCTCCATTGCATATTCCTGACAAGCATAGAAAATTAACTCTCTTCCAAGGAAATAACATGTATAAAATGATGTCCATCTGAGAATTGTTTCTAGTAGCAGAACTTTAAATTCATACTCAATATTAATCAGTAGCTTAATACTAGTAATTTCCTTATTATATTTACTCTATAAAAGATTATTAAATCATTAAAAGTAGCAAACATGGAGATTATATAGTACCCTGATCATGTGATATTGCAGTGAAACACACAGGTGTCAATTCCATTCATACCCACAGAGTTTTCAATCAACTTTTGAGTGTTCTTGAAGAGTCAACCAAGGATCACCAGATGACTGAGAAAATTTTCTAACATAAACAGTGTAGCTCAAAACAAAGAGAGGGAAAAACTACTTGGAGAAAAGAGATTATGGAAGAGTAAAACTTCATATAAAAGCTATTATTCACATATTTAGTGAAATATGGAAAGATAATAGCATTCAAAAAATAAGAATAAATAACATTGTAAAACCTTAAAGGAAAAATTAGTTCAAAAATCTTGAAATTAAATTTTAAGGTTGCAGAACAAACTCAATAGAATATAAAAATAAAATGGAAAAATAATAAAGCCTCCCAAAAGTATAGTAAAAAGATAGAGGTGGATAAAAAATAGTAGAAAACATTTAAAAAGTTAGAGGACAGTTCAGGAGATCTGACATCAGACAATAAGAGTTCCACAGATAGAGGACAGAGAAAATGAGGGAGAAATATTATTTTAAAAGTCACAAAAATGCTCCAGATTTGAAAGGTAGCCTTTTCATGAATTGAAAGAGCTCATCCAGGGCACATCTCAATAAAAGAAAATAGACTTAAAGTACAGCACATTGTTACTAAAGAGACAAAAATAAAAAAACAACTAAAAGTGATAGAGAGAGGGAAAAAAAATCAAGTTACATGCAAAAGATCAGGAATCAGAATGGCATTCAACTTTTCAAAAACCGTAGAAGTTGAAACATACTGGAGCAATAGCTTCAAATTTCAGAAGATGATTCCAACCTAAAATTCTATATCTAGCTAAAATAACATATAAATATGAGGGTCAGTTCTAAAGTTCTTTTCAGGTATGAGAGATATGCCTGGCTTGGGTTCCCTCAGAAACAATTCCTGGAATGAGGGTTTTAGTGCAAATAGTTTATTTGCAGGTTATCCCAGGGAGCACTAGTAGGAGAATGGAGAATTCAGACAAGGAAGAGAGGAGAGTGGGGGAGGGGGGAGGGGGAAGGATACTTTATTGAGAAGATCCTGTCTATGGACAACTAAGAATCACTCCTCCTGAGAACAGCAGGAGACAGGGAGAACATACATTTTAACCATCCTTGCCAAGGGGTAGAAAGCTGTTCGACCATTGTCTGCATATGACAAAACTCTCCCACATATGAACAAAGAGAAACCCTCAGATGGAAAGCCAGAAGTGCTTGCAGTCATACCCAGCAACAGATACAGAATTTTGAATGTCAGAAAAATCCAAAGATGGCACCAACAACATCTGCTAAAGGCTGCAAAACACTTACTTTCTCATGAAGTTATAGAAGGAAGTACTTTGGCAAAATGATGGAGTACACCAGAAAAAAGAAAGGCACTGCATGCACGAACGGAGGATGCAACTCAGGAGAAAGGTGAAGAGTTCCCCTTTGGATGATGATATACAGAGATCAAGATGGTAACTAGACAGCAACCAGCTAAGAACTGAGGGGATCAGTGAACTCCAGGACAGACGTCCTCAAGGACACAAGCTGATATGCTATTTTATCTGATGTATTTCATCATAGGAAATTAATAAAATTGAGAGAGACATTAAAGATAAATAAGAGATAAGTACATAGAAAGCTAAGAAAATAACAAGATAATTATAAACCTAAGGGGAAAGCAAAAAAAATTAAGAAAAAAATAATTAGAACATATTACCTGAATAAGGTACTATTCTACATTTTTTCTTGACAATTTATTATATCTGTATTGACCACATTTTGTAAAGCCATATATCCTCCAGAAGAATATATAATAATTCATGTAACACCCTGCCTAATGATCAATATTTCAGTTATCTGTTTTTTCTATTCAAATAATATTGGAATGAACATCTTTGAACTTTCTTATAGGACAACTGAAATTTTCTATATGATTTATTACTAAGATGAAATTTCTGGGTCAAATAGTATACAAATTTTAAGTTTTGATGATGTTTTTGGCCAAATTCTTCTCCATTTTTTTCAATTTATATTCCCACCAATAGTGCACAATCCTTATTTTCTCTTACAAAGGATACTATCAATCTTCTTGAGATTTTTTTTTTCTTTTTGAAAATTAAAAGAATAAGAAAGGGTAATTTCTGTTTTATTTTTTTAATTTTACCTATGTATTATTTCAATTTTGTTTCAATGCATTATATTTTAAATTAAACTAACATAAATGCACTAACTGAATTGATTCATTTAACTGAATCTTCAGAGTATGCAGGCAAATTTTTCAAAATAAATAGTATTTTAAAGACAGAAAACATTGTAGTTGCCCTTCATGTTGAATTATTTTACTCTGTAAAAATTCACAATCTACTGTCATCTATAAGAGAGCTGCCAAATAAGTAATAAGTTATGAAGAGATTATCTTTGATATTTTAAATGATCCATATATCTTACACTGATCATTAATCTCTAAGTACTTGATATTACAAATTCCAGCTCCTTCAACCAAGAAGGATATAGATGTAAGAAGAAAAGTATATAATTTCCATTTCTCAAATGAAATATAGGATGATTAATGAAAATTGGTGACAGTAAATGGGGAATCATATTAAATTATGTGGATTGATGATCATCTCTTAATCTGTTCTCTTAGTTCTGTACTAAAGATTCTATCACCCACAGTTACAGACTCAGCTTGCAGCATAGGATTTTGTAAACTCTCTTTTAAATTTCTAAGACTCTCCATTCAACTTTCTCTGGTATTAAAAATCTGTTTATTAAGACAAGTAGCTATTTGTTTAAAAGGGGCATTTTTTGTGTGTGTGTGAAAGGATTTGAAGCTAATTATTTTGTCCTGGGTACACAAGGATAATGTTTCATCACTTTAACAAAACAGTGAACCACCCTCCAGAACAGAAACAAAAGAACTTAACTGAGTAACTTAGTAGCAGAATCTTGTTAATCTTTTATTCTTTTAAATAACTACCAGCTATCAAACTAAATAATTTAAGCAAAAATAAATCACATATATTTGGCCATTGTTTCTTCCAAATTATTTCAAATTTTAAAGTCTCAAAAATCCTAACAGAGACTGAATTCTTGACTATTTAGATTGTGACTTTTAGAATACCTGTGGTTCTAAGTTTTGTTGTGAAACATGTTCTGCCAATAACCTCTTTGAAGAAGTGAAGTGAAGTCGCTCAGTCGTGTCCGACTCTTTGCAACCCCATGGACTGTAGCCTACCAGGCTTCTCCGTCCATGGGATTCATCAAACCTGGGTCTCCCACACTGAAGGCAGATGCTTTAACCTCTGAGCCACCAGGGAAGCCCTTAACAAGATTCAAATATAATCAAGGCACTCTTTGCACTTGGTGTGTGCAAGGGATAAAGGAACAGAGCAACTTCTCTGTCCGTGCAGTGAAACTTGCATCCTTTCATTATGAAAGGGATGATGTTGAATAAAAATGCCAGGATACAAAGGACAGAGGCATGTGATAACATAAAATGGAAACTTGGATATGGCAAAGAATCATATAGTATATGAAGGCCAAAAGTTCTTTCCCTTCTCTGTGGCCTGACACATATTGAAATATTCCTTCCATCCTGGGCTCCACAGGAATACAGAGATGTTGGAGAGAGTTGGGAGGTGAGCCCTCACAATGATTAAAGGGTTGGACTAAGGAAGAAATAAGCAGATTGCTAAAGTTGGAAAAGGTGGGAGCTCTATTTAAAAAATGGCTTCCAAGTAATATGATTGATTAATAGAGTAAAATAGAAACTCAGCTGCTTTTCATCTCCACTCTAAGCAGAATAAGAAAAACAGGTGGAACTAAAAATGAGGGTTAAGGCTGCCAACAAGTTGGCAAGTCAGGAGCAGCAGTGTGTACAGCAACCAGTTATGATATTTCAATCCATACCATCTGTGAAGCAGAGCAATGATGGAGGTAAATGTGTCATCACCACCCGAAGCTAAAACAATGAGTGTCTTGGAAGGAGGGAGGGAAGTTTCCTAAAGTCATCAAGCCTAAATCCCCATTCTAGACCATCACAGTAACTTATGTGGCAATCCTAATGTACAAATTAAATAGCCCCTGGGCTAAGCTGCCTAGGTTTGAATCCTGTCTCTTCTTTGAGTTTCTTTGTATCTTTAGACAAGGTGCTTAATCTATCTGTTCTTCCATTTCTTCATCTGTAAAAAGGGAGAATTCATACTGCTTACCTTGTTGAAAGGATTAATAGGTTTAATGGCAGGGTAAAGGGAAGAGGGAAGGTGGGATTATCTTGTGTTTGTTACTACTATTATAGCTCAATCCGAAGGCATGTGAATTGGGGGAATGCATCTTGGGTGAGATTAATTGATGTAGCTTTACACTCTAAATTTCAGAATTCTCTCTTCAGCAGCATTGGCAACACAGGCTAATTGTAGATATTTATGCTGACGATGACTCTGAGGCAGACACCATGAGACCCTCAGGTATGAATCGTGCAAACTACATTTACTTAGATCAAATACCTAGAATTTAGCTGTCTAATTCTTTACAACTGGTGACCTATGTTTATTTTATACAACAATTCTTTCTTTATAAGATATTATATTAACTAGGACATAAATTTCTAGTCATAATATGCAATAAAGATCACTTAGTGCATAATAAATATCACTTAATTAAGCAAAGGCTGACTACAGATCCAGAGTAGTGAGGCCTGGCCTTCATCCACCTACCCTTCGTTGCTTTGTGACCAGTGCCACCACAGTCTCTTATTTCAGTAGAGAAAACACCTGCCCACAATTCTGACCAGTTGCCAAATTCGAAAACCAGTTAAAGAAAACAATACCCAATATAAAAAGGCTTTATTTATTTGGGGAAAACTAAATCTTTTGATGTATTTATTAAAAAGCTATGAATATGCATGGCTTAAGAAAAAAAAATCTCCAACAATTTCATGTCATACCTCTAAAAGATCATAATCTAATACGAAGTGCTAGGACTGTGTTGGGTAATTAAAACTATGATAAGACTCTTGATATTCAAGTCAATAAGAACAGAAAAATAACATAACCTACATTTTTTTTCGTTCTGTCAGTTTGCTGTGTGATTATGTCAATTGCTCAATCCAGATTTGAAGTGAATAGATTTAAAAGTAGATTTTAAAAATCCAGATTAAAAAATAAATCCTGTTTTATAATACACATACTCTGCACACAGAAATGCTGTAATCATATCTTTATGGTACTGATTTAAAAATTATTCTACTCATATCCACAAACACACAAACACTTCTGTCTACAATTTTCCTTTTGAAAATTATATGAAAAAAATTTTAACAAAAATATCTTATAATATGATTTGGCAAAAATTTGCATAATTTGAAGTAATTTCAGTAGACTTAAATATGAATGAGAGTTGTGAGTGAATCCAGCATCTTTATTTTCAAATGAAAGCAGTCCTTGGCTTCTATTAATTGATCTAAGTGGTGGAGATGAGCCATACCAGTTACAGACAACCTCTCATGGGTGAAGAGAACTGANTAATTTGAAGTAATTTCAGTAGACTTAAATATGAATGAGAGTTGTGAGTGAATCCAGCATCTTTATTTTCAAATGAAAGCAGTCCTTGGCTTCTATTAATTGATCTAAGTGGTGGAGATGAGCCATACCAGTTACAGACAACCTCTCATGGGTGAAGAGAACTGAATTCTTAGGTATCTGAGCCCAGATCTCTCACCGTACACCCATAGCAACATAGAAACCTGAATGGTGGTCTATTTACACACATAAATCATTTACCTCTAAAGAGAATTTTAAATATACCTATAGAGATAAATGTAACTTTCAATAATGCTTTTACCCAGTTCTCTCAGGCCAATGAGACTGAGATTTATTTCCACATTTAGAAAAACTCTATAATAGATTTGGGGCTTCCTTGGTGGCTCAGATGGTAAAGAGTCTGCCTGCAGTGTGGAAAACCTGGGTTCGATCCCTGGGTCAGAAAGAGCCCCTGGAGAAGGAAATGGCAACGCACTCCAGTATTCTTGCCTGGAAAATCCCATGGATGGAGGAACCTGGCAGGCTACAGTCCATGAGGTCACAGAGTCGGACACGACTAAGTGACTTCACTCTCTACTTTCTTTCTTTCTGTCATAGAGTTTAACATATACATCTCATTCATGATGCTATGAATGAGGTTAAGAGACAAAAGTTGATGAAAAATATTTTTAACACATATGGCGAACAAAAGACTAGTATCCCTAATATACTCAGACCTTCCATACATATAAGTTACACAATAAAAAGGGGCAAATGATGTAAAGTGATATTTAATACAAGAATAAGCATGCATTACCAATAATAAAGTTAAGAAAAGATACTCAGTCTTACTAGCTGTCACTGAAATGCAAACTGAAACAATGAGATGCCATTTTTCAAACATCAGATCAATAAAGGAAAGTTGTGTTGTAATAATGAGTGCAGCTGATACAATACAGAAGACCTAACACTCTCAAGAATCACTGATGAGACCAACTATGATCAATTACGACATACTTTTTGGAAAGTACACCAGCAATATTTGTTGAAAATTTCAAGGTACAGTTATCCAACCCTGCAAAGTGCCTTGGGAAACCTGCACTTGGAATGCGTATCTTGTCATTTCAAGTTCCTGGTATTCATTCTTCTTTGTCGATAACTGCATCCCAGTTATCCTGTGGGTAACCACACTTTCTTTACTTTCATTCCAGGATGTTTGGTAAGGTGGTCTCACCCTCAGATCCAGAGGGGGAGCAAGTGGCCTATGCTTGGCCTTAGAATGCTGGCCCCTGACCATTGTGCCTGGTTCAGGGATCAGCCACCAGACCAAAGAAAGTCTGATAAAACTATTGGAAACAGAAAGCTTCTTAGCACCACTGAATACTGTTTAAGATTGAAACTGATGATGGCTATTTTGTCAGTAAAAGTAGAAGGACTGTCTGAGAATAAAGCTTAGAAAGCTGAAAGAAAGCTGAAATAAGAACCAATGGGAGACAAACTCCTGAAGACGTGATTTCAGTCCCTGGATCCAACAGCACTTGAAGCCCATGATCATCTGGACTTTTCAACGACCTCAGCCACTTGAGATGAATTGACATTGAGTATCCTTTCTATGGAGAACTATGCAGCTCTTTAGACACAAGGCAATAGAGTGACACGTATTGAAAGAATTGACAAATTTTTTCTTTAAAGAGCTAGATAGTAAATGTTTTTGGCTATGCCGACAAAAGGAGTCTCTCACAACTACTCAGCTCTGCCGTTGTCATGCAAGATAATCACAGGCAAGGCATTGCACATGACCAGATGTGGCCTGTGAACCATAGCCTGCTTACCCTTAGCTTAGGAGAATGTCCACGATAAACCATCACAAGAAAACTAATGTCATTTTAATCAAAGAATTTACTTAAAGAACAACCTGTATATAAGTGTATATTAAAGGTATGGTAAAACTGCTGTATTTACATGGATACTATAGAGCACAGGGAATTCTGCTCAATGTTATGTGGCAGCCTGGATAGGAGGGGAGTTTGGGGGAGAATGGATACATGTATACGTCTGGCTGCGTCCCTTTTGCTATTCGCCTGAAACTATCACAACACTATTTGTTAATCAGCTATACCCAATACAAATTAAAAAGCTTTAAAAAATAAAACAGGGGGAAAAACATGAATAAAAGTATAGTGAAAAAATGGAATAATGTATATCAAGCTGTTACCTCTAATCACCTCAGGTAGGTTAAGATGAGTAGTTTTAAGATGGAGATCTGAGAGAGATTTAAATTTGAAGGCTTTTCTTTCTAAATCTCTATATTATTGGACTTGTTATGGAGAAGGCAATGGCAAGCCACTCTAGCACTCTTGCCTGGAAAATTCCATGGACAGAGGAGCCTGGTAGGCTGCAGTCCATGGGGTTGCTAGGAGTCGGATACGACTGAGCGACTTCATTTTCACTTTTCACTTTCATGCACTGGAGAAGAAAATGGCAACCCACTCCAGTGTTCTTTTCTGGAGAATCCTAGGGACGGGGGAGCCTGGTGGGCTGCCATCTCTGGGGGTCACACAGAGTCGGACATGACTGAAGCGACTTAGCAGCAGCAGCAGCAGCTTGAGCATACCTTACTTTTTTACTTAAAAACATGTAATGACATAAAAGAAAAAGAGAGGTATCAAGCAGGTTTAGAGAAATGTAGTCCCTAAGTGTTAACAATCAATTTAGCATCATANGTCACACAGAGTCAGACATGACTGAAGCGACTTAGCAGCAGCAGCAGCAGCTTGAGCATACCTTACTTTTTTACTTAAAAACATGTAATGACATAAAAGAAAAAGAGAGGTATCAAGCAGGTTTAGAGAAATGCAGTCCCTAAGTGTTAACAATCAATTTAGCATCATAGATAAGCTAGAATGAGGGAAATTCCTGGTATATCCAACCTGCCAGCACCTTTGATCACAGGGCAAACAGCCTCAGTTTAACAGACTTATATTACAGATAAGGCCTGAAGAGGCAGGATGCCTTGCTGAAAGCACAGAGCTAATTGGTGGCAGAGGCTCATCAGGAAATAAGGCCTTCCGATTACCAGCAGAATCCTTCCTCCTTCACGTATTACAGGTCTATAAATGCTGTTACCCTTTCTCATCTGACATTAGTGCATAGAAAATAGATGCCTCTCCAAATATAACATCATGAATATGTTTATAACACCCAGCTCCAAGCAGTTCTGCCTTCAAAGATTTCTGCAGCACAGTCAGATTTTCTCTTCTGTAAATTGTTAGCACTATTTTTAGGAGCCTTTTTCTCTAGCAGATCCAGGCACTCTTGCATTTGAGCCTGTCATCTCTTCAGTGTGTATTTAGTAGTTTCAGCAGTCTGCTCACTGTTTGTGTATCATGACATCCAGGCAGGGTTCAGCAATACAGAACGTCTTATCCATTTCCTCTTAATCCATTTTAAATTCATCCTGAGCCCATCAGAGCAGAAGATGGAATGAGGGTTTTATAATTACCTTTTGCAAACAGAACATTAAATTATTATAACAGTGGAATCCTCTAGTTTCTCAGACATAAGATGGCCATCCCTTGCTAGTGAATGAATGTGCCTGTCTCTATAAGTACACATATGTACTTTGGAAATCAGCCCTGTTAGCCTGAAGTTATTGACTGATTTTGGTAGATTACTGCAATAGATTCTTAAAGTGCTTTAAGATTAAGAGATGTGCGTGGCTTTCTTCTGTCATGTATCTCAAAGGAAAACCATGAGAAGAGACACACAATGAAAAACAGCAGGTAATACCATATGAGACTCCTTATTAAAAACATAAAGTGCCTTTCACTCCTGCTTTTATTAAGTCTACTTTTCAAGCTAAATGGGGGTTAGGTGAGGCAATTATAATACAAGTCACATCTAACTATTTCATTATCCATGTCCTACAGCAAGATAGCCCCCAGAATACCTTTGAAAGCTCCAGAGTGATGGCAGCAGGTTGAATATAATGAACAATGTTACGAATGGGGACATGAGACAGCAGGTCTGGTGGGGACAGAACCTCCTAGAAATTGCGAGGCTGTAATTACTGAACACGGCTCAGTCTCAGTTGACTTTGAACACTGGAAACCATCTTTGACAGATTATATTTTTCTCAGCTAGTTAGAATGAAGCTAGTTAGAAGGACTGAAATTTATAAGGCTTAATAGTGTATGCCTTACCAAGCAAAGGCATGGTTGGCCTTTAATACTCTAATTTTTGTCTGGTTTTCTAAGACCATTCCACAGGGCATTGTGCACCTGAATTAAAAGTGGGTTGAGAAATATTTTTCTTCTGTCCTAGTGTTAAACTGCTTTAAGCTTTATTTTAAAGATGTGAACAGTCTCATTTTCTACAGAAAGAAGTCCAGTTTTATGGGTCAGCGCTTTTTCTAAATATCTTATTTGAAAAGATCACTAAATTAAGAATAGAAGAAAGGGAAAGGCAGGAAAAGGCAAGGAATGAGTGGGAAAGGGGGAAAAGTATAAACTGTAGTTATGATGAAACATGACAGAAACCAGCATAATCAGCTCCCTTCCTTGATTCACTTGATCCATTTAACCCAAAATGATGAGAAAAATGAACTATGCTGGCAATGCCCACATTAATCCATTTTGACTCCTAGTCCAAATTTTAGGAGACAAGGGAGTTAGTACCAATGTATTAAAGAGCTTGTATCAACTCTGTTAGCTGACCTCCTGCATGAATAAGCCAGAATCTAAGTGAGCAAAAGTCTGTTTTCTTGCCCTGGAACTACCTGGATAAAATTCCATTCATTTCAGTTCAGAGAACACAGCACAGACAAGATACATACTCAGCAGGGCACAAACAAGTAAATTACAAACCAGCATCTACCCTCATCACCCATATTTAGTGGTACAGTGTGGGGCATCTGGTTGAAAAGAACATCCTAGCAAGGAAGACAATATCACAAAAAGCACAACCGAAGGAAGATGTGTATGAGAGGATGCTGTTCCCAGGGAGCTAGTCCCAGGCCACCGGTCCCTCGCTGATCCCTGTGAGCAGCATGCAAAGGCAAATCACCACCTCCACTCACTGCCTCGGCTTTGGCATCCCCTGGTGCTGTCACCCCAATTTCTCCTCCTACCTTCTGCTCCCCCAGTTACTGCTTCTGCCCCAGAGCCCTAGGTCTCAGTGTTAACTGGGCCCAGTTAACCACAACCCAGAGGTGCATCCCCCTCCTCCATTAGCTTCTTAGTGACAGTTTCCAAAGAGGCAGAAAGCCAGTGAGCACAGGAGCGCCAGCTGGTGAGCGACCTCCCTTCACATGATCTTATAAATAGTGTCAATGCCACATGCCTTCAGCCCATCCCATGGGTCTTCTGGGACACTTCCCACACAGGCCTACCCCTTCTTGCATCTCTAACCAGGGCAGGTCAGGTGGGCGGGGTGTGGGCAGTGGTCCTCTGGCTGAGGAACAAGCTTAGTCTGGGCTCAGATCACGCCAGAACTTTTAGGAGTGGCGCACAAGATAGGGAGAACCAGTCAGAGGATAACCACACCAGTCTCCTCAGCCCTCAGCACTCTGAAGGGCACTCTGGGTCCCTAGCAGGACCCACAGTAATAACATTCTCAGTTTTCCTGTCTTGCCTCAGAATGTCCTGAGATCACTTCCCAAATAAACTGCTTGACTCAAACCACAGTCTCCAGGTCTGGAATACCATCTAAGAGCCTTGACATTGCAGCTGCATCCCACCCAGACCAGAGCAGCTCCTGATTCCAAAGAACGATCTCACATCTCCAAAGGACACAAAGTGAAGTGAAAGTGAAGTCTTTCAGTCATGTCCGACTCTCTGCGACCCCATGGACTGTAGCCCACCAGGCTCCTTCCATCCATGGAATTTTCTAGGCAAGAGTACTGGAGTGGGTTGCCATTTCCTTCTGGCTCAGACGGTAAAGCGTCTGCCTGCAATGCAGGATACCTGGGTTCAATCCCCGGATCGGGAAAGGACACAAAGGGTACCCTTTATTAATAAAACTGTGATTTCTACCAGGACAGAGCCAATTGTTCCACCAGACTGGATAAGGGGAAACTGCAGCCAGCTGAGGCAGAGTGGGNACAATATCACAAAAAGCACAACCGAAGGAAGATGTGTATGAGAGGATGCTGTTCCCAGGGAGCTAGTCCCAGGCCACCGGTCCCTCGCTGATCCCTGTGAGCAGCATGCAAAGGCAAATCACCACCTCCACTCACTGCCTCGGCTTTGGCATCCCCTGGTGCTGTCACCTCAATTTCTCCTCCTACCTTCTGCTCCCCCAGTTACTGCTTCTGCCCCAGAGCCCTAGGTCTCAGTGTTAACTGGGCCCAGTTAACCACAACCCAGAGNGTGCTGTCACCCCAATTTCTCCTCCTACCTTCTGCTCCCCCAGTTACTGCTTCTGCCCCAGAGCCCTAGGTCTCAGTGTTAACTGGGCCCAGTTAACCACAACCCAGAGGTGCATCCCCCTCCTCCATTAGCTTCTTAGTGACAGTTTCCAAAGAGGCAGAAAGCCAGTGAGCACAGGAGCGCCAGCTGGTGAGCGACCTCCCTTCACATGATCTTATAAATAGTGTCAATGCCACATGCCTTCAGCCCATCCCATGGGTCTTCTGGGACACTTCCCACACAGGCCTACCCCTTCTTGCATCTCTAACCAGGGCAGGTCAGGTGGGCGGGGTGTGGGCAGTGGTCCTCTGGCTGAGGAACAAGCTTAGTCTGGGCTCAGATCACGCCAGAACTTTTAGGAGTGGCGCACAAGATAGGGAGAACCAGTCAGAGGATAACCACACCAGTCTCCTCAGCCCTCAGCACTCTGAAGGGCACTCTGGGTCCCTAGCAGGACCCACAGTAATAACATTCTCAGTTTTCCTGTCTTGCCTCAGAATGTCCTGAGATCACTTCCCAAATAAACTGCTTGACTCAAACCACAGTCTCCAGGTCTGGAATACCATCTAAGAGCCTTGACATTGCAGCTGCATCCCACCCAGACCAGAGCAGCTCCTGATTCCAAAGAACGATCTCACATCTCCAAAGGACACAAAGTGAAGTGAAAGTGAAGTCTTTCAGTCATGTCCGACTCTCTGCGACCCCATGGACTGTAGCCCACCAGGCTCCTTCCATCCATGGAATTTTCTAGGCAAGAGTACTGGAGTGGGTTGCCATTTCCTTCTGGCTCAGACGGTAAAGCGTCTGCCTGCAATGCAGGATACCTGGGTTCAATCCCCGGATCGGGAAAGGACACAAAGGGTACCCTTTATTAATAAAACTGTGATTTCTACCAGGACAGAGCCAATTGTTCCACCAGACTGGATAAGGGGAAACTGCAGCCAGCTGAGGCAGAGTGGGCCCCTCCAAAGCATTCTCTTAGGAGGGCAATGCCTCTGGGCCCTTGCGCCAGTGCTGGCATTTCACTCCTGGGTGATGTAAGCCAAAATTCACTGCACTCAGAGGGGAACAACAGATGCTGCTGAATGACTTACAGTGTGATGCACTAGAGCTCACTGCATTGTGAAATTTGGAATAAGATTTACTTTAAGCCTGAATATAAGATGTGAATGGGCTTCCCTGGAAGCTAGTAAAGAATCTGCCTGCAATGCAGGAAACCCCAGTTTGATTCCTGGGTTGGGCAGATCTTCTGGAGAAGGGATAGCCTACCCACTCCAGTAAAATTCTTTGGCTTCCTTGGCGGCTCAGCTGGTAAAGAATCCACCTACAAGGCAGGAACCTGGGTTCAATCACTGGGTTGGGAAGATCTCCTGGAGAAGGGAAAGGCTACCCACTCCAGTATTCTGGCCTGAGGAATTCCATGGACCATATAGCCCATGGGGTCACAAAGAGTTGGAGATGACTGAGCAACTAAGCACAATAAAATATGAGTAATGTAACTGCTGTTTACCACAATTCTGTTACTGTAGGAATGATAAAAAAAAAAAAAAAATAGAACCCAGTTCACTTTGCTACTCCCAGTTGTCTCCAGAAATCCAGTTTCCCATTCAGGTCCTTTTTCTTTATTAGTAAAGCAATAATGTGAACAAATGTAATATTTTGCCAAATAAACATGCTATATGAGCTGTACTGAGTCGATGACCATGGGTCTCTCTCTGTGATATGTGATGAAATGGTCTAAGTTGATAGACCCTGGTGGGACCTGTTGTTGGGACCTGTCCATGAGACTGGAGCATTAGCGAGAAGTTCTGCCTACAGGAAACATAAGAGTCCAGGGGGATATACGGCAGGTGCAGAAGCACTGGACAAGCAACCACAGGCTATGAGACGTACAACTGGGTTAGAGGAGTCAATTCAGGAACAAGATGCAGGCCAGTTCAAAGACCCTCTCCCCTTGGGATCTGGGCAGGCTTAAGGGAGGACTGCACTATCTGTTAATCTGGGTAAGAGGGGAGGGGCTCTCTCCCCAGCTTCATATTTTCTGTTTTAGTAAGAAGAAAGATCTCCTCTACTGTAAAATAAACTCCTGATGGGCGTAGGGATGATGCACTGAGTGAGTAGTTGAGGAAGCTGAGAACTTCCCAGATTCACAGGGATCCTCACTAATGGCAATTTCAGACTGGTCACAGTTCTGTTAATTCCTTAATCCAGTGTTTAATCCCTCATCCTTGTCTATTGAGGAAAACAACATTACTCAAAGGCTTACACTAATTAATGTTACATGGCACCTGTGGAAAAGAGGGTGAAGAGCATGATGTCATAAGAAGCACAATAAGGAAACTGCTTAACGTAAAGGTCAGAGAGAGCTGAGCAGGTGATGACTGAACTGAATTCTCAAAGAAAACCAAGTATTAAGAAGTGAAGGGCTAGGGGCAGGATGGGGCTTAGAGATGGAGAAGAGCATTCCAGCAGAGTTAACTGCATTGTGCAAAGGTCCTGTGGCTAGAGCAGTGGGAAGCCACTGAAGTGTTCAGGAGTGACCAGACAGGAGAGAGTTGAGTGAAGTAAGAACCTAATCAGACTTGTGTTAATAAGATTACACTGGCCAAAGTATGAAAAATGGCTGGAAAGAGCAAGAGGGGGTTCAGACAAAGCAACAGGTGGGCTACTGCAGTGACCTGGAAGAGATATTAATGGTATGATTTCAGGGTAGCTAAAAGAACATTTCTGAGATAGATTAAGGAGGTAAAGGGCTTCCCAGGTGGTACTAGTGGTAAAAAAAAAAAAAAAAAACCTGCTAATGCAGGAAACATAAGAGACCCCATTTCGATCCAGGAAGATCTCCTGGAGGAGAGCATGGCAACCCGCTCCAGTATTCTTGCCTGGAGAATCCCGTGGACAGAGGAGCCTGGTGGGCTATAGCCCAGATGGTCACAAAGAGGAGACATGACTGAAGCAACTTAGCACACCTACACACAAGGAGATAAATCATTGGGACTTGGTGATGGATCAGAAATGAGGACTGAAGAAGAGGCAGTAGAAACAGTTCAGGCTTGCATAACTGGGTGGATGGTGGGGCCACTCACTGAAATGGAGAACTAGAGAAGATCACATTTAAAGTTTAATGTGGATAAAATGAGTCTAGGGTGCCTCATGGACATTTAAGTAGAGATGACAACTTGACAGTGAACTAATGAATTTGGAAATCATCTACTCTAAGTCTTCTGACTGTAAGAGTTTCTTCTACCACCTTCCCCATGGATGATTGACCGATCATCCATGTACACTTATCTTGGACACTCCCTCCCATAAGGCATTTCAGACCAGTGCTAAATGATTCTAACAGAAGGAGAGCTTTTTAACACTAACTCTACAAATCCCATACTTGCCCGATTCCACCCTTCTCCAACACTCAAGAGTAAAAACAGTCCAGCTTCTCTTCTACAGGATATGTGAAGGTAGATAGTGAGGTTCCCCTCCCCCAGGCAAAGTCTTACTGCCTCTAGATTTTCTCTACTCTTTCATGTTTATCCTGCTTCATAATTTCTATACCCTCCACCATATTATTTGCTATTATTTGACTGGATTCCATTTTGCTGACCTATTTCATAAATGTTCTGTCTCTTCCCCACCCCTAGCTTTGTTCCCTAGAACATCTGTCCCCTTGAGGCTCTGTTTTTGACCTGTCTCTTATACACATCTACTGAGTGAGTAGTTGAGGAAGCTGAGAACTTCCCAGATTCACAGGGATCCTCACTAATGGCAATTTCAGACTGGTCACAGTTCTGTTAATTCCTTAATCCAGTGTTTAATCCCTCATCCTTGTCTATTGAGGAAAACAACATTACTCAAAGGCTTACACTAATTAATGTTACATGGCACCTGTGGAAAAGAGGGTGAAGAGCATGATGTCATAAGAAGCACAATAAGGAAACTGCTTAACGTAAAGGTCAGAGAGAGCTGAGCAGGTGATGACTGAACTGAATTCTCAAAGAAAACCAAGTATTAAGAAGTGAAGGGCTAGGGGCAGGATGGGGCTTAGAGATGGAGAAGAG
>SJYW01035079.1:0-10341 GCA_006410735.1 Raphicerus campestris
GCCCATGCCCTGCCCTCCTGCTCCAACCTGAAACCTGAGACGAGTCAGAAGAAGGAACTCTGGGGTGAGTGACAGTCTGGAGCTACAAGGCTCCCCTGAGCACCCACTAAGACCTGAAAGATGACCACTGGATGAGCACAGACTTTTATGCAAAGGGCTGGAAAGGGCAACTGAAGGAGGCAGAGGCGACAAAGAATCAGCTTCCTTCAGACTGTTTTGCAAGTTGATGTCTAGTACCTGTGCTTTAGCAGTTGACCCTGGCTTAACTCCCCGCTCCCTGCCCCCAGGCAGCCCCTCCCACCCAAGCTGTGCTATGAATCCCAGAACCCGCATCCTCCAGACTCCCAGAGTTGGAAGGGGCTCAGATGGAGATCAGCAAACCCAGCTTCTGATTTTTGTCAGACGAGGGACCTGAGGCCTGGAGACAGACTGCAATCTTCTGTGACAGAGGCCCGCAGTGTCCTCCTTCCCTTTCTAGAAAGACTGAGACAGAGGGAGCGTGAGAAAGCAGCCCTGAGCCTGCCAAATTATTAGCTTTGGAAAAGATGCCTGAAGCCGCCAGCAATGAAGATGCCCACGGGTTGAAGTTCCTCTGCGCCAGGGTGCTCCCTGGCCCTCACAGCTGCCCTGTGGAGCAGGTGCTGTTCCGACCACCCTGGTTAGTGAGGCGGGGGCGCAGGGTGGCCAGGAGAGACACTCCAGGCCACCAACCAGCAGTGGTGAGTGGGAGCAGCTAGTGGTTTAATCGCTAAGTCGTGTCTGACTCTTGTGACCCCATGGACTGTAGCCCGCCAGGCTTCTCTGACCATGGGATTCACCAGGCAAGAATACTGGAGTGGGTTGCCATTTTCTTCTCCAAGGGATCTTCCAGACCCAGGAATCAAACCTGGGTCTCCACCGCCCAAGGCTTGGTGACTGCAGGCATCTCCCTCTGCCCCTGGGTCCAACCCCCCAGACGTCTCTCTTCAAGGACCAACATCTTCAAAGTTTTGTCCTCCCCGAAAATAACAATGGCTTAGAGAGGGGAAGTCTAGCAACTGGGAGGCAGGGCTTAGCGGCGTCGGGAACAGAGATGGGGTAGGAAGTGGCAGGGTGGTGGGGGGGAGTTCCCCTGCTTTTGAAAAGGGAGGTGGGGGGAGTTCCCTTGCTTTTGAAAAGCCGGGGAGTGACCCTGGGCTCTGATTCCTGACAACAGCACTGGCCTGAATGCTCCTTGGAAGCCCCTAAGGTTGCAACTGGCCCCCTCCTTAGACGCACACTCCCATCTGAGCTCCCTCTGTAAACCTTCACTGAATCAAAGCCTGCCTTTGTGCATTTATTTGGCTGTTCCAGTCTTCCACCTTTGTTGTGGCATGCAGAATCTTTAGTTGCAGCTTGCAGGCTCTAGTTCCCTGACCAGGGATCGAACCCAGGCCCCCTGCATTAGGAGGAGAGAGTCTAAGCCAATGGACCACCAGGGTAGTCCCAGAATCGACTCTTCTATTCCAAGAGTTCTATTACTGCTTTTCAAGGTTTTAAACCATTATTATTTGACTGATTTTTGAGATGATGGATTATATATTCAATTTTCAATTTTTATCCTTCTTAAAACATCATTCGTGAGTTTGACAAGTACTTGGTGCACCAGGCTCTGCACCCCTCGAGCACTTTCCATACACAGGCCTTTATACAGGCTGCAGGCTGGCTCATTTTCTCTCATCTATGCTGCAGATGTCATATCAGTCTTTGATGCAGGAGCAGAGGGGTCTCCAGAAAGGGAGGGATGACAGGAGAAGACCCCAGCAATGAGGTAGGTGTGTACAAGGCAGGTAGGCTGGCCGGAGAGCGCAGGCTCCCTCCCGCCTGGGATGTACCTGAGTCCATGAGCCCTGCAGAGGAAGCCTCCTCCCCACCCGCTTTCCTCCCTAGGCCTACGGGTGGGGAAGCCCCGGCTTGGTACTCACTGCCCACATGTCACAGGACAAGACTCTAAGGCTGGGGTGCCTTCCTGTCCTGCTTTCAGAACTATCTCCACCTGCCCCATTCCCGGGGGGCACGGTTTTAAGCCCCAAGCCTGCCTCTTCCTGCACCCTGGTCCCCAGTCCAGCCCAAGCAGTCCTCACCTCGAGCCAGGTTTCCTGAGATGAAGCGGAAGAAGATGCTGATGATGTCACCCAGGTGCGTTCTGCAGCTATGCTGGCACTCCCACAGCCTCAGGGCAGTGTGCCGAGCTGGGCCAGGGGTCTCCCCGTGCCCCGCCATCCCTGGAACTGGCCCAGGGACCCTCAGTCTGCCCAGCCCCCCAGCGTCTCTGTCTCCTCTCTGCCCACCTCTCCCCAGCCTGAAGGCACTCAGAGCCTTTATTCTCAGGCTCTCTCTCCCACCTCTGGTCTGTCTCCCGATCTCAGTGCCAGTCCTGCAGTCTCAGTCGCCCCTCTGTGTCTCAGCCTCTCCGCCCTGTCCTGTCCTCCTCTGTGCTCCCCGCCTCTCAGCCTTTCCCAGGACCGCCTGCCCCCTAGCCCAGCCCTTCACCTTGCACCTGACCCGGCTCCTCAGGACCTGGGTGCTCCCTTTCCCTGGAGACAGAAGGGCTCCCTGGGCTGGGAGGGTGTGAAGGTGGGGTGGGCCCTGTTCCTGAGTTCCGCCACCACTGGGGGAGGTGCCCCTGCGTGATTTTCAACTGAGGGTGTGATCACACTGCAAAGGGGCTCTATCTAGGTCACGAGGCTTCTAGACAGCCAGAGAGGGAACTTCCCTGCCCCTACCCGAGTCCCCTCCTTTGAGGCTCAGGGGCCAGGGACCCTGGGCAGAGCTGGGGGCAGGGTGGCAACCTGGCCTTTGGCTAGCTCTTCCCCTCTGACCTGTGCTCACTGACCCCAGCCCCAAGCCTTGCTGGCACCTCAGCAGAGTAGAGAAAGGGGAGGTGGGGGGGATCCCATTGTTGCTGACGACCCAGGCCCGCATCCTGGAGCACGCAGTGTGCACTGGCAGCTTGCTAAGGCCCGTGTGGGCATCCAAACCACCCCATGCGGTGAGTGTGGCAGAGAACTTCACGACAGCGTTCTCCTCTGCTTTCTAATCTACAGAATTCAGGTTGCCTTGGGGGTGCAAATGTGCTCAGGTTTTTTTTGCTTTTGTTTTTTTAAAAAGGCAATCCTCACCCCTTCCCTGCAGTCAGGATGGCTCAGTACTGCCCAGCAAAATATAAGCATAAATCTTCCAGAGAGTTCTGTGAAAGTGCCGCTTTCCTGATGTAGGCACTCCCACTTTCTCCTTTGCCCTGATTTTTCCTTTCTCTTGTCAGGAGCAAAGCCATGACGGCTGGAGCCAGAGCAGCAACTGTGAGGGAAAGCACACGGGCACACACACACACATGCACACAGACAAACACACAGATACACACACAGAGACACAAAACTGCAAGACCTTGACTCTGATATCCGCAAGCTGCTAAACCAGTGCCAGCCACTGCCTAGCCCAAGTTGCTCAGATAGGAGATATTAATACATACTTCTGTCTAAATAAAGCCACTGTTGTTTGGGGGTTGCTGTTACATGCAAGGGCAGGCAAGTCAAAATATTCCAAGTGAAAGACAAATGTCACACCGTGCACTATCAGCCAGTGAAAGCAAGCACAGCGTTTGACGGGGCTTCTTGAGAGCCACAGGTCAGGGCGCGGCTCTGGCACAGCAGAGGCTGTGCGGTAGGTCCAGGCTCCGGACAAGCAGGTCTCCTCTTGGGTTGATGACCCAGCACATTCAATGGCACACAGTGTGTCTAAGAAAACTTAGGATGCTCTGCTGGGGCCAGGGCAGGTCCCAATAGGAGCTATGGTTTTGAGCAAAACCAGGCTCTTTTTTTTTTTTTTTGGCAAAAATCTCTTCTTTTGACACTACTTTTGGCTCACTCCTGGGCTCTCACGCAGATGGAATGTCTGACTGACACCAGGTAGCCCTGAGACCTCAGCTGTCTGTCAGGAGCTGGGCGTTTGGGACTTCCCTGGTGGTCTAGTGGTTTAAGAATCCACCTGCCAATGCAGGGTACACAGGTTTGATCCCTGGTCTGAGAAGATCCCACATGCTGCAACTATTGGAGCCTGTGTGCTCTGCGACAAGAAAAGCCTCCATAATGAGAAGCCTGCAGACTGCAATGAAGAGTAGCCTCTGCCCCGCAATTAGGGAAAGCCGGAGCACAGCAACGAGGGCTGAGCACAGCCAAAAATAAACAAACATACAAATAAGTAAATAAAGCTTAAAAAAAATAGAGCCGAATGTTCATCTCTCTCCCAGCTCTAAAGACACGTGTGTGTACAGCACTCCACCATCACACAGGTGCTGAGTATGAGCTCAGGGTTGGGGTCCAGAAGTCTCAGGTAGGTGCACGGGGCTCAGACAGGCAGATTCTTCACTACTGGACCACTAGGGAAGTCCTGGCATCCCACTCTGAAACATGACGTCGAGTATATCTTGGTCTTTCAAATGCATCAAAATTCTGTTAGCCTGTATTTATATATTGTTATGTATTACAGACAAGCTAATTTACCTTTTTGCCCCTATACCCTTCCTTTTTTGTAAGGTGTTATTATTTTTTGTGTGTGGACCATTTTTAAAGTCTTTATTGAATGTGTTACAATCTTGCTTCTGTTTTTATGTTTTGGTTTTCTTGGCCAGGGAAGCATGCGGGATCTTAATCCCTCAAGCAGGGGTTGAACCTGCACCCCCTGCTTTGGAAGGCGAATTCTTAACCATTGCAGTCTGCTGCGTTGCCAGGGAAGTTCCCACATACACACACACCTTTCTACTACCACTTTTGAACCAGGGGTGCTGGTGGTGGCAGTAACTTTGTGATCTTACATGGGGTCGACAAAACCCCAGAAGAAATGAGTACCTCCCAGAGACGGAAGCAGTGGCCAAGAGTCTGGGTCTCCATCTGGGGGAGGGTGCAGGACTGTGTCCCTTTGAGCGGGGATGGTCACACTGTCACACAGGAGCATGCGGCTGCAGCTCCAGGGTCCCTGCCAGAACGGGTGGGGACGGGGGCATCCCTCATAGCAGTAGGCAGGACCCTGCCCTTGTCCCATCCAGGCCTCCTCTGGTTCTCTGGAGTTTCTGCAAAGTTCTCAATAGCCTAGAGCAAGTGCCTCTCCGCTTACACCAGTCCAGCTGGACCCCAGGTTACTCTGTGGATGGTATTCCAGGCTTAAAGTTAAAAACACCCAGTCTCACAGGCCTCATGGGAGCCAGACTTGAGAAACAGGTTGGTCCGATTGGTGACTCAGCTGCGTCCCTGGAGAGGCCGCCTCGAATCCTAATAGGAAGGACTTTAAGATGCTGGGGAGATAAGCAGAGCAGCTCAGAGTCCTAGCCTCTGGGTCACTGAGGATGGGCCCCCAGTGTTGGGGAGGGACACACTTCTGGGCCAAAGACGGGCGCTCCTCCTGAGTGGGGTGGGGGCCATGCCCCTCTCTGTGCTGCCGGGACCTGGGTGCACCCATCTTAGAGACCGCCCCTGCTGGCCTGCTGCCAACCCCATGCTGAGGGTCTTCGCAGCCAGGGCTGATCCCCCGGGCCGCAGCAGCCGTTAGCCTGGCCCCCGTCTTCGTGCACCCCAGCCTCTGAGTCCCACACACTCCTGCCGTGTCGCAGAGGCTCAGGACACCTGTGTGTTCCACTGAGCCAGACCCCTGCTCCAGGGTGTCCCAGAAATCCATGTCTCAGGCACCACCTCTGCTG
Organism: Raphicerus campestris; assembly: GCA_006410735.1. Classification (NCBI taxonomy): domain Eukaryota; kingdom Metazoa; phylum Chordata; class Mammalia; order Artiodactyla; family Bovidae; genus Raphicerus; species Raphicerus campestris. Next base: position 5,711 of record SJYW01035079.1, read on the forward strand.
ATGGAAACCACGCCTACCCCCACCCCCCCACGAGGGCGCAGTGCCCCGGCTGCCCGCTCGCCTTCGAGAGGCCCCGGCCCAGGACACCCAGTCTGGCCAGGCTGAGCACGGGGACAGAGAGGCGCTGAACGGCACAGCTGGCCTCTGCACCCAGAGCCCAGGAGGCTCCCAAAGGAGCAGAGAGGCACCTTGCCTGGGCACAAGTGAGTGTTCCACGAGAGCTCTTGGAGTGGCCATGCCAACAGTGCATCCCGGAGGGACACGCGAGGGAGCTGTTCAGACTGTGGCGCAAGGCCTGGGGGCAATGCCCGGTGGACAGGGGGCCGGCTGGGGGTCTCTTCTCCTCTGCTGCCGAGAGTGGCTGCTACCTCCATAGACCCTGAGCCTCAACCCCCATTTCCCACAGCTCCTGAGAGAAAAGGCAGGGAGAGTGCGTCTGGGTGGGCACACTGCCTGCAGCGCATGGAAGATGCCCCAGGTCAGAGCCCTCACTCAGCCCTGACTCGTGTGACCTTCCTGAACACTTGCTCTCTAGGTTTAGTAAAACAGTGCGGCCCTCCACTCCTGCCTCACACCGCTAATGGCATGCTTTCCGCGCCCTGCATGCCCCCTCAAGGCCTGGTAGGGTGGCTGGTGAACAGGTCACCAGGGGAACGGCAGGGCTGGGCAAAGCCCTTGGCGGTGTCCTCGGCTGTGCACCCCTTCCCTGCCCCACTGCCTCCTGGCCGAGACCAGCCATTCAGCAACCACTTCCACACAGCTCTAGAAGGAGCTGCAGGGAACTACAGCTAGCTGCCATCTAGGAACCCTGAGCTAAAAGTGGGACCTGTGGGTGTGGTCCCCTCTTGTGACCCTGGACACACCCAGCCTGTCCCCCGGCTTGCTCTTCCCCGTGTCCACCCACAAGTAGGTGTGCAAGAGGCCTCAGTGCAGGACACCCCAGCACTGTCCTGAAGACCACAGCATGCCAGATGTTCCTCCGGGAAGGTGGAAGCTGGTTCTCAGCAGGAGAGAGTCCTGGGGGCAGGGAGAGGGCTGTTGGGTGGAGAGGACCTAGGAGGGGGCGAGCCAGACACAGGTCACTGAGGGGCTGCGAGGTCACAGGAGGAAAAGGAGCCTGTGCTACTGCCAAGGAGACCTGGAGAATTTGAGCCTTGAATAAATGGATAAAGAAGGTGTGGAAAATATATATGTTCACTGGAAGGACGGATGCTAAAGCTGAAGCTCCAATATTTTGGCCACTTGATGCGAAGAGCTGAATTACTGTAAAAAAACCCTGATGCTGGGATAGATTGAGGGCAGGAGGATAAGGCAGCAACAGAGGATGGGAAGGTTGGTTGACATCACCGACTCAATGGACATGAGTTTGAGCAAACTCCAGGAGACATGAAGGACAGGGAAGCCTGCTGTGCTGCAGTCCACGGGGTCAAAAAGAGTCAGACATGACTTAACAACAACACGATGGAATATTACTCAGCCATTAAAAAGAATGACATCCTACCATTTGTGGCAACTTGGATGAACCTAGAGACTGTCATACTAAATGAAGCAAGTCAGAAATAGAAAGACAAATACCATATGATATCACTTATATGTGGACTCTAAAATACAAAATATGAACTTATCTGCAAAGTGGAAACAGACTCACAGACAGAGAGAACAGACTCATGGTTGCTGTGGCTCAGGGGAGGGACAGAGTGAGAGTCTGGGATTAACAGATGCAAACTGTTATTCATAGGATGGATATACAACGAGCTCCTACCCGTACAGCACAGGGAACTGCTCAATATCCTGCGATAAACCACAATGGGAAAGAATATGGAAAGGAATATGTATGTACGTATGCATGTATAACTGAATCACTTTGCTGTGCAGTGGAAATTAACACGACATTATAAATCAACTACATTTCAATCAAATTAAAAAATCTGTGCCTCCAGTGAGGTCGAGTGGGGTCTGTCAAAGCAGACTCAAGTCCTCTAGGCGCAAAGGACTGGCCACATGAGGGCACCACTGCTCATGTCTGCTCCTTGTTCCTACCCTGATGGAAAACAATTGCTTTTATTCTGCTGCAGAAAAAAACAGTCCTTGAAGATGTGAGTTTCCCAGTTAAGCTGTTTGCGTGAACTTTTAGTGACTTCATGTTTCTGCTCCATCGTGAGAAGTGGAGAACCCCCATGGACCTCACACGTGTATTCACAAGCTTCAGAGCCTCCACGGAGGCTGCTGTGGAGAAGAAAAGGGCCAGGGGAGGGTGGCAAAGCACCACAGATGGCAGGGGCTCTGGGAAGCAGATGAAGGGGCTGGAATCGTGCTGGGAGTGTGCTGTGAAGTAGGGGTGCGGGTCAAGGACAGGGGCCTGGCCTGCACACATGGCTGACCCCCCACCGCATCAGGCCTGGGATGCTGGGGTCATGGATGTCCCCATTTTCCAGTCAGTGAGACTGAGTCTCTCTGGAAATCACAGAGTGTCTGAGACAATGAACAAGACACAGCACTCAGGGGTCCAAGTCCGCACCTTTTCCTTAAAGTCAAAGAGGCAGACTCTCAAGCATGCCTTGTGTGTGTGGTCACGGGAAGTATGTGTGATACGCGTGCCTGTGTGTGGTATGCATGCCTGTGCATGCCCACAAGTTCTTAGTGGGTGTGTATAGGTGTGAGTATGTGGTATGTGCACATGTGTGTGAGAGTACAAGGCTGCACGAAGTCCCTTCTGCATCACTTACTGCATCACAGACACCAAGTGTCACCAGCAAGAGCCAGGCCGCCGTTTCTCCTGCCAACGCTGAGCGCAGCCAGAAGTACACGGCCAGCCCTCGGGCTGTGCTGGGCAGGACTGAGGAGGCCGAAGGCCAGGCCACCTCCTCACCAGGACTCTGTAGGGGGTATCAGCCCCTCTTTTCACTGAGGACTCAGGAAAAGTGCAGTGCTAAAGGTCACCCAGCCGGCGAGGCTCTGAAACCCCTTTCCATCCTCCTGGCTGGGAGAAACCCAGTGAGGGCCCAACATTCCCCGCCTCCCTGGGCCCTGCCTCGAGCTCTGTGCCCCGTGCNTCAGGAAAAGTGCAGTGCTAAAGGTCACCCAGCCGGCGAGGCTCTGAAACCCCTTTCCATCCTCCTGGCTGGGAGAAACCCAGTGAGGGCCCAACATTCCCCGCCTCCCTGGGCCCCGCCTCGAGCTCTGTGCCCCGTGGGGGCACGGATACCAATGCACAGGGACAGGCAAGAATGAATAGAAGCTCCTCCCTGCAGAGGTCCAGGCCGGGGTCCTCAGGTCTCTGAGCTCAGGGCAAACACCCACCCTCTCCCCAGGGGGCCCAGCCCCTACCTGAGCCCTGCGGGGCTGTGCTGGACAGGATCCACTTGACCAGGCAGCATCGCATCAGGGCCTGCCGGGTGAGCCGCGGCCGCTGCCACTTCACGCCCTCCTTCTTGCTCAGCGGAGTGCGCCCGGGCTCCCCCAGGAGGCTGCCGTCGGACACCTTCATCACTTCCTGCAGCAGGAACAGGCAGAGAGACCGTTAGCCCTGGCTCACCAAGGACATCTCCAGATCGTCCCCAGGATGCCTCAAGGCAGTCCTTCACTCCACGCAGGCCCTTACCTTCCAGGGGTGGGTGAGAGGAGCCCCTGCCCTGCTGGACAATTCCCAGGGTGCCACTGCCCCCGACATGGGTCCCTTTCTGCCCCATCTCTCAACCCTCCCCCTCTCTCTCCAAGAACCCTCTGTCCCTGCATGGCGCGGCCACCTTGCAAGCGCAGACAGTGTCCGCTGGTGATCCANCTTCCAGGGGTGGGTGAGAGGAGCCCCTGCCCTGCTGGACAATTCCCAGGGTGCCACTGCCCCCGACATGGGTCCCTTTCTGCCCCATCTCTCAACCCTCCCCCTCTCTCTCCAAGAACCCTCTGTCCCTGCATGGCGCGGCCACCTTGCAAGCGCAGACAGTGTCCGCTGGTGATCCAAGCTGGTGGAGCAGGCTGAGAAGGATGTTCAAGGCCACCGTGGGGCTGGGCACCCTCCGCTCGCAGTCACGCTCCCCACCAGCCTCGCTAGGCTGTGAACACACACAAGCCCTGCTCATGCTTTAAGATCCAGCTAACAGGGATTCCCCTGAGGGTTCAGTGGTCAAGAATCTGCCTTACAATGCAGGGGACATGGGTTGAGTCCCTGGTGGGGAAACCAAGATCCCACGTGCTGCGGGGCAACTAAGCCCTCTGGCAGCAACTACTGAAGCCTGTCCACGCCCTGGAGCATGTCCTCTGCAACAGGAAGCCACCACAGTGAGAAGCCTAAGCACCACAGTTAGCGAGTATTCCCCACGCACCACAACTAGAGAAAGCCCGCACGTAGCAATGAAGAGCTTGTGCAGCCCCAGATAATAATAAATAAATTAAATAAAAATGTGAATGTGTTAGTCCCTCATTCGTGTACTCTTTTCGACCCCATAGACTGCAGTCCAACAGGCTCCTCTGTCCATGAGCTTCTCCAGGCAAGCATATTAGAATGGGGAGCCATTCCCTGCTCCAGGGGATCTTCCCCACAAAGAGATCGAACCCGGGTCTCCTGCAAGGCAGGCAGATTCTTTACAGCCTGATCCACTAGGAAAGCCCAAGATAAAAATAGTGTAAAACTT
>SJYW01035086.1:0-179625 GCA_006410735.1 Raphicerus campestris
GAGGGACATTTTCTCCTCATTTGATACAGTGACACCTTTATGTGATTTTTAACATATCACAATAGGAAATCCTCTTGCATATTATACATTGGTGATTTTTGTCAACTGAAATTAAAATGCTCAGTGTGACAGCTGTGATTTTCAGTTTTATTTGGGGACTTAAGACTATAACCCAGGAGAAAGCCTCCTCGACAGCTCTGAGGAATTGCTCTGAAGAGCCCAGGAGAAGATCAGCATACTGTCAGCATATACGTGATTTCAGAGAAGCAGTACAAGCGTCAAACACATCTTGGTAGACAGTTACTACTGGTCAAAGGCACAGATGCTTTAGTTAATGATTTTAGTACTTTTCTAAGTATGATGAGATGCAAGAAATTGGGTTCATAAAAATGTATCCTGCAAATATCCAATGGCCTATTTACCAGTTTCCAAGAGCACAGAGTGCCTCATTCCTGATCTCTGCCCTGAACTTCTTTCAGAGAATGTTGAAGGTCAGAGACTGAAGTGGCTAATGACTCAATCTTTCTAGAGCCAGATAGCAAGTGACACTCTTGAGGTGGTAGTTTGATAATACATTTTTTCTTGTAGGTGCTGATTGCTGTATCTTTGATAACACTATACATAGCATGCAGTCCCAAGAAGGGAAGTCAATCAGACTCTGCACACCAGGGTTTTCATGGTTGGATAAATGAATGAATGAGTGAATAGCTTTGCACCACTGGAGACAGCAGTTCCAATAGGAAACTATCATTACATATGACAACTAAAATGCAGCTAGGTATAAAAGAAGAACTTGAAACATATGCATCGTGAAATGGACTTTTGACATGTATCCTTTTCTACATGACTGTCTGAACAGGACTTAATACCAGGGAGCACCACCATGCTTTCGCTATAGGAGAACCTCTCCACCATGGTGGCAGCAGCCAACCACATATACCAACAGNGTGAAATGGACTTTTGACATGTATCCTTTTCTACATGACTGTCTGAACAGGACTTAATACCAGGGAGCACCACCATGCTTTCGCTATAGGAGAACCTCTCCACCATGGTGGCAGCAGCCAACCACATATACCAACAGATGAACTTGTTTGTGTCTCCTGCAGCAGTAGCATTGGGAACATCCAATAGATTTCTCATTTCTAAAAGTTTTTTTTTTCTTTCTAAGCTTTATTAATGTTTGAGGCTCAACATGATGATAAGATACATCAAAACTACATCCGTTATATTTAAATCATTGGCCGACTTCATTCCTTCTAATTCATGTGCTACTTTAACAGAACTAGCCAAAAAGCAATCTCACTTTTTAGAACAGTTAAACAAAGAGTGCATGATCATACAGCTAGTCAGTCAGAGGAGAGGGCATTAGAACACCTGTCTGGCTTTTAGGAACTTTTATCTTTGTTGTTACGCAATGCAGGTGCTGGCTATAGCAAATCTCCTAAGTGAAAGTGACTTTAAAGGGGAGAGAGGCCATGGGCAGGGAAGAGGGAGAGGAGATGGTGTTCCCCTTTCCAGTGAAACTCATTTATTGGCATTAGTTTGTTGTCAAGGGGAAGGGAAGCTCAAGAGGGAGGGGAATTCTATGTGTACTTACAGCTGATTCATGTTAAACAGCAGCAACCAAAAATTGTAAAGCAATCATCCTCCAATTAAAAATAAGTTTAAAAAAGACTTTGCTATCTAGGGTGCATCAGTTGGAAACAGTCAGATGAACAACTCATTTTAGCATGGTTGATCCATGGAAGTTGGTAATGGTAATTCAGAAAACTAAGATCATGGCATCCAGTCCCATCACTTCATGGCGAATAGATGGTGAAACAGTAGAAACAGTGGCTGACTTTATTTTAGGGGGCTCCAAAATCACTGCAGATAGTGATTGTAGCCATGAAATTAGAAGACGCTTACACCTTGGAAGAAAAGTTATGACCAACCTAGACAGCATATTAAAAAGCAGAGGCATTACCTTGTCAACAAAGGTCCATCTAGTCAAGGCTATGATTTTTCTAGTGGTCATGTATTGATATGAGAGTAGGACTATAAAGAAAGCTGAGCACAGAAGAATTGATGCTTTTGAACTGTAGTGTTGGAGAAGACTCTTGAGAGTCCCTTGGACTGCAAGGAGATCCAACCAGTCCATCCTAAAGGAGAACAGTCCTGGATGTTTATTGGAAGGACTGATGTTGAAGCTGAAACTACAGTACTTTGGCCACCTGATGTGAAGAGTTAACTCATTTGAAAAGACCCTGATGCTGGGAAAGTTTGAGGGCAGGAGGACAAGGGGATGACAGAGTATGAGATGGTTGGATGGCATCATCGACTCAATGGACATGAGTTTGGGTGAACTCTGGTAGTTGTTGATGGACAGGGAGGCTTGGCATGCTGTGGTTTATGGGGTTGCAAAGAGTCAGACACGACTGAGTGACTGAACTGAACTGAACTGAACTGAATGGTAATTCATAGTGCAAGCATTAGGTGATTAGTTGCTTGAAATGGAAGTAGGTGATGATTTCATAGGTAATTAGCAGGAAAATATTTAGTGGAGTTTTAGGGACTGCAGTTAAACCAGTCACTAGAATCTTGAAATTATGTTTTTCAGGTATTGCATTTACAGAAATTCTCAGTCCACATACTTAAAGCTATTGCTTGTTTTAATCAACTTTCTCAATAAAACAAAGAACATAGCTCATTTATTTCAGAGAGTTCTAAGGTTTCTTGGAGAGAGGAATATAACAGGTACAACCAGTCAAACTAATTAATGAGAAAATCCATGGAAGTTTGCTGGAGATATTGCATTATGTAGTCAAAACAACTGTTTTGTATTCAGTGTGAACTTGGTGAAATATTCTGTGCTGGGGGCTATAAAAAGATGACACAAAATCTCAGTGATCACAAGAAGGATTTACATTTATTAGGGAGGCTAGGATATGGGTAAAAATAGCTGTTATGCAAAGAATTTGAATTAGTAAATTAAATTACCATTATAGCTAGAATAAATATTTTTAGTAATAGGGAAAATTTAATGAAATGAAAACTCAGTTGTTTAAGGTTAAGGAAGCAAAACTGATTATTAAGGCATTTCAGCAACATGATGATTAGTAGGATGATTCAGTTTTCCACCTACCAATTTGACCTTACAGAAATTAAAATCTCAGGCTCCTAACAAGACAAAATATCAGATGAGAAAAGAGCAATTATCAGTGTATGCCTAGTCTCTGGCAACTCTAATGTTTATATAAAAAGTGCATTCTCTAATCCAGTGCAGAGGTGTTTTGTCAGACAGTGATGCTTAGAGGCATTACAAAGCACCAACTACAGTACTTTAAAAAGTCGTGCCTTGGTTGACAGGTATCTCACTAAAAATTATAGAAGCAAATTTCCATTGTTTGAAAACATGCTCATTAATATAGGATAAAAACAAGGTCTATTGTGTCATCAGTTTCTCTGATACCTGTATAATTTACCAATTTTAATATCACATAGATTGTGCTCAGGAATGTGTGTGTGTGTGTGTGCACACATGCACATGTGTGTGTTTGTATAGTTAAGAATAATTAAAGAAAACAATTTAGGTGATTCAAATTTTAATACTTAAGTTCTTCCATTTGAGCACTGCAATATGGGACAAAAGACAGGAAGCTTTTATAGGATCAGTTCAGTTCAGTCACTTAGTCGTGTCTAACTCATAGGATAAAGAATAATAAAAAAGAAAAAACACTGATTGGCTAGAGTCAGTCAACCTTGTTTGAGGTGAGACAATACAGGGAAATTAGTATAGACTCAGAGCTGCCTTAGTGTTGGGGAACTGACCAACTGGACACACTGCATTTCTGGTCAGGTAGGTCATTTATAAAGAGAGGAAGGTTATCTAAGATTTGGTTTGCTGACATGCCCCACCCCCTACCAGGAGTAACTTCATCTTGGGACTGGAGAGTTATTTCAAGAGTTTCATATATAGTAGCTATTTAAAGAAAATCTGTCTGAAAAAAGAAATTGGGTCATGTAAGCAACCAACAGAGATAGCATATTAAAAAGCAGAGACCTTACTTTGTCAACAAAGGTCCATCTAGTCAAGGCTATGGTTTTTCCGGTGGTCATGTATGGATCTGAGATTGGACTATAAAGAAAGCTGAGTGCCGAAGAATTGATGCTTTTGAACTGTGGTACTGGAGAAGACTCTTGAGTCCCTTGGACTGCAAGGGACTAGTCCATCCTAAAGGAGATCAGTCTTGAGTGTTCATTGGAAGGACTGATGCTAAAGCTGAAACTCCAATACTTTGACCACCTCATGTGAAGAGCTGACTCATTGGAAAAGACTCTGATGTTGGGAGGGATTGGGGGCAGGAGGAGTAGGGGATGACAGAGGATGAGATGGCTGGATGGCATCACCGACTCAATGGACATGAGTTTGAGTGAACTCCAGGAGTTGGTGATGGACAAGGAGGCCTGGTGTGGTGCAATTCATGGGGTCACAAAGAGTCAGACACGACTGAGCGACTGAACTGAACTGAAGAACCAAAAGTCATTTTTTTTCCAGCTCTAAGAATATATGGTCTAAACATACTTGTAATTTACAGAATGACTGACTCTACAATTTTGATTTCTTCCATTGTAATTAGTATCTTATTGCTGTCAAATAGGTGACCACAAAATCAGTGGCTTAAAGTGATACAAGTTCATTATTTCACATTTTAGGAATGAGACTTTGGGTTTCACAGGGCTAAAATCAAAGTTTGGGCATGTGCTCCATTTATTTTGGAGGCTGTGGGGGTGAATCTACTTCCAAGCTCATTCATTTGTTGGCAGAACTCCATAGTATGTGGTGTTAGGACTGAGGCCCCTGTTTCCTTACTGGCTGGCAGGGGTTATTCTTATCTTCTAGAGGGTTACCCCATTCCTTGGTTCATGGCCCCCTTCTTCCATCATCAAGCCAGAAAGGGAGAGATGAGTCTTTCTTGGCTTCTGACTTTTCTCTCCTCTGCCTGTCTTTTGCCACATCACTCTGCTCACAGTTGAGAATTTTTTCTGCTTTTAGGGTTCAAGTGATTGGGTTTTCCCACCTGGACAATTCAGGCTGCTCTCCCTATTTTAAAGTCAGTTGATTAGTAGCCTCATTCCATCATCAAGGTCCCTTCTCAGCAGTACATTGCCAAGATTAGTGTTTGCTTAAATAACCAGGGAGTCTTATAGAAATCTTTCTGTAACTTTGCTGCCACAGTCATTTATCATTTATCTGGTGATTTTTAGAAGTAAATTTAAGATATAATTTAAGTGCCACCACTTAATTCATTGTGCTGATACACTTAAAAAACAATTTCATGATAAACTGATTATAAATGTCTTTTTCCATGAAGAATTAATCATTCCTGAAACTTGTCTTATTAATATCTGTAAATCATGGCCTTTAGAAACAGTGAAATTCCACTTGAGCCCAGGTGTTCATAAGAAAATAATATATTATCATTCTAATATAATATAGTATTGATATATCATAATTATATAAGAATAAATAAGATATAATTATATTTTATTAAATTATAAATATATTATTCGTGATTCTACTCCCTGAAAATAGTATTAGGCAAAGTCCCTCTTTTGGTTCACTCTACTAACTTTGACAAACACATACATCAGCTTTACACTTTGCCCGGTTTGAGAAAGTCACAGAAATTCCTTATGTAAGTTTCACTGCAGGCCAGGTTGCTTCAGTTGTGTCCGACACTTTGTTACCCTGTGGATTGTAGCCCATCAGGCTCCTCTGTCCATGGGATTCTCCAGGCAAGAATACTAGAGATTCTCTCTTTCAGGAGATCTTCCAGACCATGAGATTAATCTCATGTCTCTTGCACCTCCTGCCTCAGCAGGCAGATTCTTTAGCACTAGTGCCACCTGAGAAGACCAGGAACTTTTACTGAACTTACTGATTATTTTACCTGAATACATTCTAAACTTCAAAATGTTAAATGATTTGTTCAAATGATTGGTACTTAGGAGCATTTACTTGTGTATCTTGTACTGACTTTTGTATCAAAATATTTCTTGGTATAGCTCACATGTTAACATAGAAAATGCAATTTTTAAATTTAATATTCACCCGCTCACAGAATTATTATTAGTCTTATTACCTTTTGAAAAAAATCAAACTATTATTATCTTATTTGCTTATTGTCACTTCTTTCTCTGGCTTGGATACTGTTCAGTTGAGTTCAGTTCAGTCTCTCAGTCGTGTCCGACTCTTTGTGACCCCATGAACTGCAGCACGGCAGGCCTCCCTGTCCATCACCAACTCCCAGAGTTCACTCAGATTCACGTCCTTCGAGTCAGTGATGCCATCCAGCCATCTCATCCTCTGTCATCCTCTTCTCCTCCTGCCCCCAATCCCTCCCAGCATCAGAGTCTTTTCCAATGAGTCAACACTTTGCATGAGGTGGCCAAAGTACTGGAATTTCAGCTTTAGCATCATTTCTTCCAAAGAAATCCCAGGGCTGATCTCCTTTAGAATGGACTGGTTGGCTCTCCTTGCAGTCCAAGGGACCCTCAAGAGTATTCTCCAACACCACAGTTCAAAAGCATCAACTCTTTGGCGCTCAGCTGTCTTCACAGTCCAACTCTCACATCCATACATGACCACTAGAAAAACCATAGCCTTGACTAGATGGATCTTAGTCGGCAAAGTAATGTCTCTGCTTTTGAATATGCTGTCTAGGTCGGTCATAACTTTTCTTCCAAGGCGTAAGCATCTTTTAATTCCATGGCTGCAATCACCATCTGCAGTCATTTTGGAGCCCCTCAAAATAAATTCTGACACTGTTTCCACTGTTTCCCCACCTATTTCCCATGAAGTGATGGTACTGGATGCCATGATTTTTGTTTTCTGAATGTTGAGCTTTAAGCTAACTTTTTCACTCTTCTATTTCACTTTCATCAAGAAGCTTCTTAGTTCCTCTTTACTTTCTGCCATAAGGGTGGTGTCATCTGCATATCTCAGGTTATTGATATTTCTCCTGGCAATCTTGATTCCAGCTTGTGTTTCTTCCAGCCCAGAGTTTCTCATGATGTACTCTGCATATAAGTTAAATAAGCAGGGTGACAATATTCAAATTTAGTAAATATAAATATATGTTTCAGTCATCAAGTTTAATAAAATGTTCAGCACTGAATGAGACTAAATCTGACAAAGATCAATTAAAATATCTACAAGTGGCCATGTAACTATGTAATCCATTAGAGTGATAAATGTAATGTTTTTACTTCAGCTACTCATGAGTTTAGAATGGGATTTCCCTGATGGCTCAGATGGTAAAGCATCTGCCTACAATGCAAGGGACCCAGATTTGATCCCTGGGTCAGAAAGATCCTCTGCAGAAGGAAATGGCAACCCACTCCAGTACTCTTGCCCAGAAAATCCCATGGATGGAGGAGCTTGGTAGGCTACAGTCCATGGGATCACAAAGAGGTGGACATGACTGAGCATCTTCACTTCACTTCAATGGTTAAAGAACTCCCTGGCCAATGCAGGAAACATGAGTTCAATTCCTGGGTCTGGGAGACCCCCTGGAGAAGGAGATGGCAAGCCACTACAGTGTTCTTGCCTGAGAAATCCCATGGACTGAGGAGCCTGGCAGGTTATATCCCATGGGACCTCAAAAGAGTTAGATACTTAGCGACTAAACAGCAGCAACTACAAATGTTAAAATTAAATAGAAGGATCATTAATAGCCTTTCACACATTCATTAAATATGTTAATGCAGTTTTATAAAATGTTACTTTTTCTTAAAATGCCATGATTGTGTGTGTGTGTGTGTGTGTGTGTGTTTTCACTAGAAAGTGGCTTATGAGATTTTCTGTGAAGCCATTTGGTATTTTATCTGCATCTTTAAAAAAAATTAACTGACGACAATCTTTCCAGTACTTTTGACTTTTAGCTCTAATTTATTTTAGATGTTACAAACTTGTATATTCAAATTGCTTACAATTTTTATTTTTCTTTAAAATTTAAAATCACATTACATCCTTTTCTAGTTCATTCATCCATTTATCTGGTATATATTGGGCAATTGTGTGGTGTTGGAGCCAAAAATGAAAAGAATGACATTCCTGCCTTTGTAACATGTACATTCTAATGGGGAGAGAAATAATAAGCTGATTAAAAAATGCTTTCAGTTTCAGAGAGGTTAAGTGCTTTGAACAAAATAAAGCAGAATTAACAGCAAGAGATGCAAGGGGGACAGGTTTGCTCTTTTACAGAAGAAGCTGGGGAGAGGTTGGAGGAGTCAAAGGAAGAAGGCAGGGAAGAGCTTCCCAGGCAGCAGGTCGGCAGTTGGGAATCCCCAGTTGGGAGTGAGCCTGGAGGCATGAAAGAACAAGCAGCATGGGTCGCTGGGCAGCAAAGGTGATAGAATCCAAAAGGAAAAGCGCACCCAGCAGATACTTCATTTGCTGGAGAGCAAATGAGGGCTCCAAATCACATATCTGAATACTTAAAAGTTATACACCAACCTATGCTCATGGCCTGACCAGCATTCCCACCTCATGACCCTTTCTGCCTCTTTGGCCAAACCTGGAGCCCATGAGCCTAATTGACAGTGCTGATGAGTGGAGGCTGATCAGGGGAGAAGTTGGGGCAGCACCCGGACTCTGAGTGACTAGACTCACCTGGACCCAAGCAAAACTGACCTGGCCCGACTTCCTAGAGACAAAATAGGGCAGGTTTTCCTTGCCTTTTTTCTGNTTTTTTTTTTCTCACTTTAACTTCAGATTGTCAATCAAGTCCTGTATTTTCTACCTCAAATATATTCAGTCAGCTTCTCTCCAGCTCTCACCTGCCACCACTCTATTCTAACCAGCATCATCAGCTGCATCCTTACTGCTCTTCCTGAATCCAGGTTTAACAATTTCAACTTATTCTTCACATATGAGGCAGCTGAATAAAAACACATCAAATTATGTCACTTCTTAGACTTAAACCCTTCAACTGCTTCTCACTCCCCTTAGGATAAATTTAAACTCTAACATAGACAGTAAATTATTACATGAAATGTCTGCCCACTTCTCCAGTGTCATTTCTTGCCTTTTCTCCATAGCCTCCAACAATTTAGCCACATGAACTTCCTGTCAGCTTTTAATGTATTCCAAACTCTCCATAGTACAGAAATTATCACACATGTTTTTCTTCTCTGTTCCTTTCTCTCTCCAACACACACATACATGCCTGTCCTCCTCCTGTTCATGGCTAATTCTTTGTCATGCTTCTACATCCTTTTTTATATATTGCATTTTTAAAGAGATCTTTGCTTACTATTCCTTGAGTTACTGGTTTGTTCTCTACTTCTGCGTTCAGTTTGTTTTCTTTTAACCTCCTCATCCACACACACACACAAATGTGCACACATTTGTTACATGATGTATTATCTACTTCTTGTAAATAAGTTAAGCTGACAAAAAGCAGAATCTATGTCTATTTCATTAATTAGCAAATACCTCATGTCACATACCTGGTACTTAATAAGTGGTTATTGAGTGATTGAGTGAATTCAGTCACCTGGGTAGGTGGTGATTAGGAAGTGAAAGAATTTTCAAAATGAAGCATTACTTGGTATAATGGAAGCAAAAACAGAACAAAACTATGAGACTATTTGGTAGACTTGGTTACTACTATAATGGAATAGAAATAGAAATATGTTTATTCATTTACTAAATTTGAAAGAATACTTATTGAACCCTTCCTGACCATGCTTAAAGCATGTTAATGAGTAAATTTTGAGCCTTTGTCTCATAGTATCATGAATTTTATTCTGAGACTAAGAAACATTAAAAATATTCATCAGAAATAGGTAAGTTTAAATGTTGTATCCTAGATTTATAGCTTTGAGATTTGAAATCTGAAGTCTAGAAGTAAATCACTATTAATCTGCACACAGAGAAATGATAAAATTTTACGACAATTAATATTCATTAGCTTGGAGAAAATAATGGCAACCCACTCCAGTGTTCTTGTCTGGAGAATCCCAGGGATGGGGGAGCCTGGTGGGCTGCCATCTATGGAGCTGCACAGAGTCAGACACGACTGAAGCGACTTAACAGCAGCAGCACCAGCAGCAATATTCATTAGCCAGGAATCCATCAAACCAAACAAAGTGAGTTATGACAATACACACATACAGTTGGATGTGTACCTAGTAACAAGGTACATCTGTCATATTATTGATTAAAATGCTTGTTAATTTCAGAAGAAAATGAATGATTGCATGGTTATTGAATGGCTAACCTAAATGATTAGAAATCTGGAGAAACTGGCTTAGGTTTATTCAAGTTCCTCAGATTCCTAAGACCTTGAGAATCAGCCAGGGTCACAAGCAGAATATCAAGCTCTTACCCATGGAGGGCTGGTTCCTGCACACTTGCCTTGCTGCCTCACCCTGGGCTTAGCTCCATCTCCAGTCTCCTAGGAACACCTCTTCTTGGTTTTGTTCACCTTTGCTAGATTTGGTCTCAAGCTGGTTTCTCTTTGCAAAACCTACTTGCTTTCCTTTTAACTATTTAGGTAAAGGAAGAGGGTTCTTGACTCTCGATGAGGCAGCATAACTCATGCTTATCCTGCAGAAAGAGAGTATGCAGAAACTAGTAACCTTCAAACTAGAATTGTTCAATGTGTACATTATTATTTCAGCATTTTTTATCTTTAAAGTTGTAATTACTGAATAACTTATTTTCATTGTCACTGATAGTTTCATGGGCATGGAAATATACAGCCAGTATTTATTGGGATTGGACCCGCACCATTAAATTTCCAAGACTGAAGCTACCAAAATACCAAATCCTCTGGCTGTATTGATTTCTCCTCCCCATGCGAACCCATAGTGAAATATCTGCTAATCTTATACTTTCCTCAACAAATATTCAGAGTAGCTAACACATGCCTAATTTTAAAAATCCCCTAATTGATGAAGGTCATTGGTCAATGATCCAGTCTTATAAAGTACTAATTGTTCATAGTATAAGAAAGCAAAAGCTCTGTATTAATAATAGCCTAAGTTGGACACATGGGTCTAGCTTTTATGACAGCCAAATGGATAGGAAAGATTATAATGGCACCTAAGCATCTGCTAAAACTAACTGTATCAATGATCTGTGAACCAAGCCATGCTTTTGTGATGGACTGTTACCACTTCAGAGATGTAATTATGGACTATAAGGTCAAACATTTACTTTTTTAAAAGAGCACCTAAGTATAAAATTATGCATTGTCATATATCATTTTAGGATGTTATTAAGTAGAACCATATCTCCTTCAAATGTAAAAATTAAATGGAACAGGTATAACTCAAAAAGCATTTACCATGTAGTTCTTTTCTGTAGCTTGAGAAGTTACACTTTGCACAGAATTTTCATTTTGCAAATATTGCTTCTTAATAAAGCATAACAAGCAATTGTTTCAGGTCTGAAGGAACCACATAATAGGCATAAATCAGATAAATGCTCTTTTACCCTGGGGCCCTCTTCAGGAGATATCTATCGATGGAGATCTGTGACAATGGACACACTCCAGTAGCTCATGAATCTTATCTGCTAAATATAGTAGGCAACAGAGTCAAAGATCAATAAAAAGATTAATGGTTTTAATTACCCCTCTGTAACCAGTTGTGGGTAAAATTTTACTTGCCGCTTGCACTGAGGGTAACACACCACAGTCAACTTTCCAGTAAAGCTAATTTGACTTTCTGCTTGGTAAATTGCCCATTGACAATCCTGTAATGAGTCTGCTCTGTGTGTGACTGAATACTGAGCATGCTTCCGCTTTCTAAAATCAGGGGGAAAAGGCCATAAAACTGATGAATGACACATAAACAATTTCCTTGTGAAAAATACTAGGAAATAAGACAATTTCCAAGCAAAAGTTCCCCTGCTTGAGCTGTGTGGAGCACGCAAAAAAGTACCAAATGACTGTTGTATTTATGGAGCTCTGCGTGAGCAATTCTAATAAATACTGACAAATGTCTTCTGAAGATATATGGAGGAGCTGGCAAATTATTTTCTTTTTGATAAAAGGACAAAGACGACAACTTTAATCTGTATGATTTGATTATGATAATTGATGTTTAGAGAGAAAACTACGTCATAGCCCATATATGTGTTGAAAGTGAAGAGTGAAAGTGAAGTTGCTCAGTCGTGTCCGACTCTTTGCGACCCCATGGACTGTAGCCTATCAGGGTCCTCAGCCCATGGAATTTTCCAGGCAAGAGTACTGGAGTGGGTTGCCATTTCCTTCTCCAGGGGATCTTCTCACCAGGGATCAAGCCGGGTATCCTGCACTGCAGGCAGATGTTTTACCGTCTGAGCCACCAAGGAAGCTAAATCTATATTCAAGGGTAAGTGTAGGGGTCCGAAAGGTCTCTAGCAGTTGTTTTTAACTTATGCCCTGGGTGTGTCATCAGCTTATAATAACGCCTGGATTAGCAGCTTCTGTATAAGGAACCAAGATACTTCATCATAATATAAAAATTCCATTAAGGAGAGTGAGTAGAATCACAGGTATAAATTTGTCATTTTACAACTTCAATTTTGGTGGTACAAAGGGCAGATATTTCTTTTTTTAAATCATCTTGAAACTATTTTATCACATTTGTGTGACTATAATTTTATTAGCCGTACTCTTTTCAACATCATTAGAATGTTTTCAATACAGCACTAAATTAGGTGATGAAAATCAAATGTTAGTAAGCTGCTGAATACAAATGCTTTGGAGTGTCTGTGCTGGGGGTGTGAGTTTAGAAGCCTCTGCAAACCAAAAGTATTGAGAGTCCAGGGAATTAAGCAGATGCATAAATGAGATTTTTAAAAAATACCATGTTAAAGGAAAATAAACATTCTGTAGAGCAATTCTGTTATTACCAAACTGGACTATCTTGGTTATTTGTTCAGTGAACCTACCAGCAGCATATGACACAAGTATAAAATCTGTGAAACTGTTCTTTATTTCTGAGGACAAGAAACTAGTCTCTAGAGAGTTATCATCTCTGAAAGCAAATGTTTATGAGCAGCTTGGAGTGCAAGATGTTTATGAGAGTTCGAGTCTCATGAAAGGAAGAGAGAAGAAGGATTAGTCAGGGGAATGTCAAATTACTATATAGGTGCAATAAAATTCAGTCAAACTGTTGGGGAGATGAGCAACATGTATTTTCTGTCAAAGTCATCCAGCTTTTTCTCCCTGGTTTGCTCAGTCACCAAATCTATGCTGCCTGGGAAAGTCATGACCTTGGTCTAGGTCTGTAGCTGAGACAGACTTTGGAGGACCTAACCTGACAGTGATCTCCTGGCTATGCTTCTTACAGGTGGGCTGCACGTCCTTACTTGGTAGAGGATCTAGAAAACACAACCCTATAGCCCACATGCTAAATCCCTGGCAGTCCAGTGATTAATACTGGACTGTACTTCAATGCAGGGGGTGTGGGTTTGATCCCTGGTCTGGGAACTAAGATACCACCCAGTGTGCTGCCCAATTTACTTCTCCCTAGTGTTCAGGGAACAGTGCCATCAGGATTCTTGTGGCTCTTCCACCCTGAAAGGAGACTTAAGAGAGGGAGGTGATTGAGACAGTACAGTTCTCACTGGGATAGTTGCATTTGGCACCACAATTGATTTTCTTTGTGTACTTCCCCACTATGCATTCTAGATTCCCCTTAATCTCAACCACCACCTCTGTCTGCTTTAATACCTTCCTTGGTGATTCTCAACTATGAGTCTTTTGAGCCCCTTGTCACCATGCCTTTCTCAAGATAGGTTACTCTACCTGTTTGTTCAGAGTCATATTAGGCAAGAGTACCAAAAGAGCTCCCATGTTTCTTCCTGCTTCCATTGTGTAGGAGCAGCCCTGCCTCCTGCAGATCATCAGAGTCAATTACAGTACTCTGCAAAGATCGTGATCCCCCTTTTTTTTTTAAATTTCCTGGTCTCTGGAAGCAGGAAACATAAAATACCTGTATATCAGTAGTTTTACTTCTGCTTACTTTATGTTCACTTACTGTGACCTTTGGCAAAACTTTGACTCTATGGGAGACTAGGACCTCTAACACCTGAGCCCAGAGTTGTTAGAACATGAAACATATCATCTGATAGGGAGACACTGGGAATGACAAGTGAGGCAATTCATGTCTTTCTGCTTGATTCCAGACTGGAGTGGCCCTCCTGTTGGGAACCTGGTGCCATTTAAAGGCTTCTTAATGAATGAGTACAAAGCATCTGGGAGAAGAGTACCTCATCCTCACACAGTATTGCCTTCGTGATAACTAGCTGTGTCATCAGCTGGCCATTTTCCTGTTCTCTCAGACAAGCAGCTTCTGGGTAGCATGCTCTGTGTTCATGGACCTTCCCTAGGACCTACTTAGCTATAAGGTGCATCCCTGGTCTCTTTGATGTTATATGAAATCCCATACCATTGGAACAAATGCTCTTTAATCCCTGGGAATTTTGACAGATGCCTAGGGAGTAGGCAAACCCCTACCTGAATTGCGTGGCTGTTCAGGTAACAATAATATCAGGGCCTTCCAGGACTGAAGAGTCAATTTACCACAGTTTGGCCATTTGATCTTCCCAAGAAATAGTGTCTAAACAATAGTAATAATTTGTGTTGTAAAAAAAAGACTCCTATCATTTTTGACACAAGTCAAAAGAAAAATGCTTTGGCCCTTGTAGTATCAAGAAAAGGAGGAGCTATGGTTATAATTGTATGCTTTATTATGAACGCATGTTAATATTTATTGATACCACTTAAATAGCAAATAAAGTGTAAACTTTTCAAATTGATTTAAAAAATGGAGTGAGAAGAGAAAATAACACAAGAAAGTAGGAAAAAGAGTATAAGAACATGAGTAAAACAAAGCATAAGATGGTAGAAATAATCACAAATACAGCAACAGTCACAAATCATGTAAATGGAATAAGCGTCCCATGCCCACTGAGTCATCAGGGAAGCTTGTAAATGGAATAATATCTTCATGTGAAAAATATGACAATAAATAGTCTAGATGAGAACACACATATACCTACAAAGAAACTATGTGCTGTTTACAAAAAACATACATGAAAGTGAAAGTGTTAGTCTCTTAGTCATGTCTGACTCTTTGTGACCCCATTGATTGTAGCCTGCCAGGCTCCTCTGTCCACGGGAATTCTCCAGGCAAGAATATTAGAGTGGGTAGCCATTCCCTTCTTCAGGGGATCTTCCCGACAGAAGAATCAAACCTGAGTCTCCTGAACTGTAGACAGATTCTTTACTAGCCACCAGGGAAGCAATTCAGGGCACATAAATATTGAAAGGTGAAGAATAACAAACAATATTTCATGAATAATATTAAAAGGATGCTTATATAACTATTATGAATATACTATATAGTTTAAGTAAAAAATGGGTAAAAATAATAAAAATATATTTCCTGAGAAATATTTGCAGTATTAAACATATTTGTAATAGTTTCAATATACACAAACTAGATATTGGTAGAACTAACCAGATATTCCCAGTGGGAGAAATCAGCAGCACACCATCAAGTAAAATAGCATTTTTCCAAAAAACTAAGGTAGACTTTGTGAACATACAAAGAAAATTATAACAGAATACATATTGTGAACAAAAGTGAAAGAAAAAAGAAACATATTCAAGGCCAAAATCTTAAATTTTCAAGGAAAAATGAACTTTAAAATGTTTAAGTAATCCAAATAATTAAGAACTTTAAAAACATACTAAATCAGGATTTCCCTGGCAGTCCAGTGGTTAATACTCTGCACTTGCAATGCAGGGGGCGTGGGTTCAATTCCTGGTCTGGAGACTGAGATCACACATGTCACGGCCCTGTGCAGCCAAAAAACCGTGGAAGCAGAACTAAATCAATCACTTGGAGAGTTTAATTTCATCGTTACTTTCTAAGATGAATAATAATGAAATACCACATGACACAATTTTATGCCAATGTTAGCAAAGCTTTGAGAAAAAATATCTGACAATTTTTAATCTAAACATTGAATTAAATAACAAAAAAAGGAATCATAGAATAACCTTTAATACTATGAAAGATATGTGTGAATGGATACTCAAAGCTAATGAGATATGAAAGTAATAATATAAAACAAAGAAAAATAAGACAGCTAATAGTTGGTTCTGAAACTAATTTAATTGAAAACCTTAAGAATATCTTAAAAAAATATGCCATAAATAAGCAATATTATAATTACAAGTTACATAAATATGTTTATATTTGTGTATATATATATTAAAGAAAGCTTATACAGTTACTAGTTTATTAAAATTACATTTGAAATTTGAAACTTAGATGAATTAGAATTATTCTTTTAAAAGTCAACCTTTGCTAAAAACAAAATAGAAAATCTCTATTAAAAGACTGCTTAATACAATTAAAACTGTTGAATAAAGTATACTTTTTTTAACTTCAAATTATTTTAAAAGACTATCAGGCCAAATTGATTTTATAAATGATTTCTAACAAAAATCAGTAAATATAATTTGAAACTTAACTTTAAAAAATGAAAAAAGTAACTCTTTCAAACTTTATGTGATTATCATTGCTTTAATATCAAAACTGACAAAGCTAACAGGAGGTATGAAAACTAGTCTACTCTCATTGAATACAGATGCAAATACATTTATAATAACAAAGTAAAATATAGCATGTAACAAAGCATAGCCTGACCAAGTTGGGTTTATTTCTGCTAGTGCAGGGTTGGTTTTTAATTTAAAGAAATTGACATTATAATTAGCCACATCAATACATAAAATGAGCAAAAAGGAATAATCATTTCAACAGATGTAGTAAAATCATTAAATGAAATTCAGAATTCATTCCTTAATAATTTCTCAGCTTAATCATAATAGGAGACTTCTAATTGTTAAATGCCACAGTGTAGAAAAAGCATCAGCTTTAATACTGAAGGTTAAGATTTAGTTTCACATTAGATAAATGATAGCTGCTATCACTCTATAAGAAAAACTAGAAAGTTTGAAGTAAAGTGCTCATTAATTGTTGATTATATGACTAGGTATTTTTAGCTCAGTTCAGTAGATCAATCGTGTCTAACTATTTGCATTCCCATGGACTGCAGTACAACAGGCCTCCCTGTCCATCACCAATTCCCAGAGTTTACTCAAACTCATGCCCATTGGGTCAGTGATGCCATCCAACCATCTCATCCTCTGTCATCCTCTTCTCCTCCCACTTTCAGTCTTTCCCAGCATCAAGGTCTTTTCCAATGAGTCAGTTCTTCCCATCAGGTGGACAAAGTATTGAAGCTTCAGCTTTAGCATCAGTCCTTCCAATGAATATTCAGGACTGATTTCCTTTAGGATGGACTGGTTGGATCTCCTTGCAGTCCAAGGGACTCTCAAGAATCTTCTTCAACACCACAGTTCAAAAGCATCAGTTCTTCAGCGCTTAGCTTTCTTTTTTTTTTTAGTCCAACTCTCATATCCATACATGACTACTAGAAAGCCATAGCTTTGACTAGACAGGCTTTTGTTGGCAAAGTAATGTCTCTGCTTCTTAATATGCTGTCTAGGTTGGTCATAACTTTCCTTTCAAGGAACAAGCATGGTTTTTTTTTTTTTTTCCTTTTAATTTCATGTCTGCAGTCACCATCTGCAGTGATTTTGGAGCCCCCAAAATAAAGTCTCTCAATGAATTGTTTCCCTATCTATTTGCCATGAAGTGATGGGACTGGATATCACCATCTTTGATTTTTTAAATGTTGAATTTGTCAACTTTTTCACTCTCCTCCTTCATTCTCATCAAGAGACTCTTTAGTTCTTTTTCACTTTCTGCCATAAGGATGGTGTCATCTGCATATCTGAGGTTATTGATATTTTTTCTGGCAATCTTGATTCCAACTTGTGCTTCATCCAGGCTGGCATTTCACATGATGTACTTTGCATGTAAGTTAAATAAGCAGGATAACAATATACAGCCTTGACATACCCCTTTCTCAATTTTGGAACCAGTCTTTTGTTCCATGTCCAGTAATAACTGTTGCTTTTCTCAAGAGACAGGCCAGATGGTCTGGTATTCCATCTCTATAAGAATTTTCCAGAGTTTGTTGTGATCCACACAGTCAAAAGCTTTGGCATAGTCAATAAACAGAAATAGATGTTTTTCGGGAACTCTCTTGTTTTCTCCATGATCCAACAGATATTGGCAATTTGATCCCTGGTTCTTCTGCCTTTTCTAAATCCACTTGAACATCTGAAGTTCATGGTTCATGTATTGTTGAAGCCTGGCTTGGAGAACCTTGAGCATTAGTTTGCTAGTGTGTGAGATGAGTGTAACTGTGCAGTGGTTTGAGCATTCTTTGGCATTGCCTCTCTCTGGGATTGGAATGAAAACTGACATTTTCCAGTCCTGCGGCCACCGCTGAGTTTTCTAAATTTGCTGACATATTGAGTGCAGCACTTTCACAGCATCATCCTTTAGGGTTTGAAATAGCTTAACTGGAATTTCATCACCTCCACTAGTTTTTTTTTTTTTTGTAGTGATGCTTCCTAAGGCCCACTTGACTTCATATTCCTGGATGTCTGGCTCTAGGTGAGTGAACACACCATCTTGTTTATCTGGGTCATGAAGATCTCTTTTGTATAATTCTTCTGTGTATTTTTGCCACCTCTTCTTAATATCTTCTGCTTCTGTTAGGTGAGTACCAGGTTTGTATCAAAACATGAATTGCAGATTTACCTTCAGAATTAGCAAAAAGATCTTAAGAAAGTTCAATATAAACAAGTCAGTTGTATTCATTTTTGCATATCCTCAGGAGAATTTTTGAAGGTACATTTAAAAAATGCCATTTGTAAAAATAACCAACCATAAAAGAAAGGATCTTAGACTAAATCTAGCAAAAGCTCTATTGAAAAAGAATTATTATTAAGTCTTCACCGAAATACATAAATATATGGTATCCAACCTCTAAAAAGGAACTCAATGATTCCTTGCTCTTGATAAACATGTGTGTTGTAATCCCTTCCCTCATATACCAGGGAAGGTCTGTGTGACTAGTGCATATGGTAACATGCCATTATATTTCCTCCAGGTTTGTAGCATAAATGACCTCAGTTTCTGTCTTGGATGATCTTTGCTTTCCCTCTGAGATCCCTTATTCTGGAGGAAGTCAGCAGAAAAATTTATAACTAGCCCTAAGAAGAACTAAAGAGCTTCCTGATGAAAGTGAAAGAGGAGAGTGAAAAGGCTGGCTTAAGTCTCATTAAAAAAATGAAGATCATGGCATCCAGTCCCATCACTTCAATGCAGATAGATGGGGAAACAATGCAAACATTAAAAGACTATTTCTTGGACTCCAAAGTCACTGCAGATGATGACTGCAGCCATTAAATCAAAAGACACTTGCTCCTTTGAAGAAAAGCTAATGCAAACCTAGATAGCACATTAAAAAGCAGAGGCATTACTTTGCCAATAAAGGTCCATCTAGTCAAAGCTGTGGTTTTTCCAGTAGTCATGTATGGATATGAGAGTTGGACTCTAAAGAAAGCTGAGAGCTGAAGAACTGATGCTTTTGAACTGTGGTGTTGGAGAAGACTCTTAAGAGTCCCTTGGATAGCAAGGAGATCTAACCTGTCCATCCTAAAGAAAATCAGTCCTGAATATTCATTGGAAGAACTGATGCTGAAGATGAAGCTCCAATACTCTGTGCACCTGATGGGAAGAACTGACTCATTGGAAAAGACCCTGATGCTGTGAAAGACTGAAGGCAGGAGGAAAAGGGGATGACAGACAGAGGATGAGATGGTCGGATGGCATCACCAACCCAATGGACATGAATCTGAGTAAGCCCCAGGAATTAGTGGTGGAAAGGGAACCTGGTGTGCTACAGTTCATGGGGTTCCAAAAGAGTTGGACATGACTGAGCAATCAAACTGTTGGTTACATAGGACTTTTGGGGGGCTCAGTGGTATGGAAGCTGCCTGTCAATACAGGAGACATAGGTTTGACTCTTGGGTTGGGAAGATCCCCTGGAAAAGGAAATGGAAACCCGCTCCAGTTCTCTTTGCTTGGGAGATTCCATGGACAGAGGAGACTGGCAGGCTACAGTCCAAATGACTTAGCAACTAAACAACAACAATGGATACACAAGGAAATAAAATATCTAGCCAACATCATCAACCTCATAAGTGAGCCTAGAAGCAAATTTTCTGGCCACAGTCAAGTTTTCAGGTAGTTTCTGTTCTGGCTGATAGCTTAAATAAAGCTTAGTAAGAGGCTCTGAGTCAGAAACAGCAGCTAAGCCTCTCTTGATTCCTGATCTTCAGAAACTATATGAGCTAATTATAAGAGTTGTTGCTTTAAGATGCTGAATTTTTAGTTGTGTTGCCTGGGCTTGATCATGTGTATGTGCGCAACTGGTAGTTGAGTTTCTCATTTCTGTATCTGGAACTAGGCTTTCTGTTGACATGAATGATGGAATTAATCGTGCCTCTTGCCTCTTATCATGTAGCTGACTAGCTTTGGTTTGTCCGTATGGTGGTGGTCACAAGTTTCCAAGGAATACCACTTGCACAAAGAGAAATCAGGACTTACCATGCAAGCATTTTGCAAGCTTCTGTTTGCTTCATGTTTTTGAAACAGCAGTGTATTAGGGTTCTCAAGAGAAATAGCACCAATGCTCTCTGTATGTGTCTGTTGATTGACTGGAATTATTCATGAAATTATGGAGGCTGGCAGGACAGATCTGCAGATTGGGTCAGCAGGCTGAAGACCCAGTGGAAAACTTATGTTGCAGCTTGTATTTGATATCTCCCTACTGTAGAATTCTCTTTTGCTCAAGGGAGGTCAGTCTTTCATTCTCTTCAGATTTCTACTTATTGGATGATAAGTTAACTTAACTTATAGAGGATAATCTGTTTACTCAAAAACCACTTATTTAAATGTTACTCTCATCCAAAAACGCTCTCACAGAAACATCCAGAATAATGTTTGACCACATTTCTGAGTACCATGCCTTAGCCAGGATGACACAAATTTACTACTATAGTCAAACAGGAAAAAAAAAAAAAAAAACAGAAAACAAACGATATAGTGAAGGGCAAATTCTTCTTTTCCATGAGAAGAATTAAAAGTCACATTGCAAAAAAGTACACTGTATAAGGATGGGAAGATGTATGGCTATTTTGGGATGATATACCATAAAATAGTAAATTATTCAGTATTATGGTTATATCTGTAAGGTAGAGCAGATGGGTGAGCAGAGAAGATGCCTACTGTTGAAGATGTGTACTGGTGATGTTTTACCATATATCTGAATGGTAAATATATGAGCAATTATTACATTTTATACCTTAAGTCTTTATATATGAGTAATAATTATACTTTATTCCTTGTTTATAGCTATGAGTATTCATACATAAATATTCATATACATTCATGTTTTTATATTATGACTTATAATAAATGTATATCTGGCACAAAGCTCCTAAAACCACTTGAATTTCATAAATGATGAGATAAAGGCATCTTTTGTTAATGAGTTGACTTTTGGAAACTGCCTAGGAAACCTAAGGTTGGTTGTCAGGGTAACCAGCCACAAAATACGATAGTAAAACTTTCAGTCTTCTCTTTACCACCTTCAGGGTGGATAGAGGACCTGCAGAGTAAATCAACCGACCATGGTCAATAATTACTCAATTATGCCTATGTAATTAAACCTCCATAAACATGTAAAAGAGCAGGATTTGGAGAATTCCTGTGCTGGTGGAGATTTGAGGAGACTGGTGAACTGGAAGAAGGCATGGCAGCTCTGCGCACTTCCCTCACACCTTACTCTATGCATCTCTTCCACCTGTCTCTTCCAAGTTATATCCTTTTGTAATAAACTGATAATCTACTAAGTAAAATGTTTCTCTGAGTTCTGTAAGTGTTCTAGCAAATTAATCAGACTCAAGGGAGGTGATCTTTGAAACTTCCAGTTTCTCTCTGGTTGGACAAAAGCACAGATGGCAACCTGAACTTGTAGTTGGCATCTGAAGCTATTGGGCTTCCCTCGTGGCTCTGCTGGTAAAGAATCCACCTGCAGTGTGGGAGACCTGGGTTCAATCCATGGGTTAAGAAGATCCTCTGGAGAAGGGAAAGGATATCCACTTCAGTATTCTGGCCTGGAGAATTCCATGGACCATAGTCATGGGGTCACAAAAAGTCAGACATGACTGAGTGACTTTCACTTTCACTTTTATGAAGCTTTGAGGGGTGGCCTTATATGACTGAACCCTTAACTTTTGTGGTCTGAATGTATCTCCAAGTGGAGGAGATCAGAATTGATCCAGTTAACTTATGGGACACCCAGGAAGTATCCAATAATTTCTTGGTAGTGTGAAGAAAAAATCCTTCACATAAGAATTGCTGATAAACATTGTACATATACACATATGTATACAATTTAAAGTCAAAATGTCATCATCTATATCACCCTTTCATTCATTATACTGTAGAAAATTTGGATCTTAGACTATGCTATTTCAGCTTAAGCTAGTTCAGAATTTGCCACTATGAAGGTAAATCATGCATTTACAGCACACATTTTTTATACTGTTAAAGTGGAGTTTACATCATATGCAGAGATCTTTGTTTTCAAGTTGCATGATTCCACCTCAGTATCTAGAAATAGGTAACTTCAATTTAAAAAAAATACACGTGTGCACATAGTATTATTCTATCTTTTCTTTTTTAAAGTTTTGTTTATGAAATATTGAAGATAATATCTTCACAAAGGCACCATCTTTCCTAATTAGATGGTTGGTTCAAAATAGGTATATTTTAAAATAGAGACTTAGTACTCAGAAATTTTGTTTGAACCAGGTGTAAGTGTATAAAACCTAAATTGAATGTAGGTAGACTGTGTGACTGGAGAAGGAAATGGCAACCCACTCCAGTATTCTTGCCTGGAGAATCCGAGGGACAGAGGAGCCTGGTAGGCTGCTATCCATGTGGTCACACAGGGTCGGACACGACTGAAGCGACTTAGTAGCAGCAGCAGCAGCAGCAACAGCAGCAGACTGTGTGACACCCCAAAGAACATGCTTATTTTAATAACTAAAGAGTATATGCCACTATGAATGAAATATTTGTAGTGAGATGCTAAGTTTCAAGGCTTATAGAAAGACTTAAGCAAATCACTCAGCTTTCAGGGCTGTGACTCCCCTATTTCTAAAATCAAATTTATGATCTGATCTTTCTCAGAGTATATGGATTATGATTTTTAATTCATATGAAAAGATTGGCTTTCCAACTTTGTGATAGGATGCCTTATCACTCATTTCTAATCAGGAAAAGATTTTTACTGTAAAGAGCAAGATATTTCACTTCTAATTTTCTAGCATTTAAAACTCAAATGGTACTTAGGAAACTTTCTGTAGTTGTAGATAAGCTACCACTCCTTGGAATCTGTCATTGACTTATTTTTCACACATGCTGTCTCTTCTAAAGCAGTGAGAATTTTTCCAATTCCATGATTCTTTTCATGAAAGATAGATATAAAGGAAACCAAGGTGTGCACCTATTTGTGTTTTTCATAGCATAGTGAGAATTTCATGGTATACATTTTTGTTGGGTAGATGAAAATTGCATACCATTCTTATATATGCTGGGTAATCAGTCAAAACTCTGTTTTGGACTATAATGTTGAGTTTACAATTTATTCCATCTTAGCTAGACAAGACTTTTTTTTTTTTTTTTTAATCTGGAATGGAAATACATTCTTAAAAAAACTTTAGGTGTATTTTCTTTAAAGAGGAAAATCAAAGTCAGCACTGAGATGCTATTGTCCGGGGATATTGCAGTATGTTTTGGATAAAGAGAAGAATCTAGACAATTAAATACTATGAAATTCAACAAGAGTTCTGAACTCATAACCTTCCTAAGTGTTTGGAATGAGAAGTAGTATTATATGAAAGGGAAGAACCTAGACACCATAGCCTGAGTGGAGTGCCATGTAGGGCTTAAAATAGTGAAGTCGCTCAGTCGTGTCTGACTCTTTGCGACCCCATGGACTGTAGCCTACCAGGCTCCTCCCTCCATCGGATTCTCCAGGCAAGAGTACTGGAGTGGGTTGCCATTTCCTTCTCCAGGGGATCTTCCCGACCCAGGGATTAAACCCGGGTTTCCTGCATTCCAGACAGATGCTTTAACCTCTGAGCCACCAGGGAAGCCCCAGGCTTAAAATAGTCCCTCACATATAACAACCAACCATGCATGTGTTTGCCAAACTGATGTCCAAATGGACTCAAACTTTACTCTGATATGTAAAGCAAAATACTGAAAGACAGGCAAATACATGCTTACCTGTCTGTATGAAACATTTATTTTGATATATTTTGCTTTAATATTTACAGTCAAAAATACTCTAAGGAACAGAATAGGCATAAATATGTCACATGAAGGTAACGCCATGTAATCACCCTAGTCGTTAACAGCTGGAATAGTCTGCAGTACACTCACCTTACCTGATAATGACTGATTCCCATGCAAAGAGGAAGTTTTGATGTTCCTTTTTCTCTATTTTATACTACCTAGAAAAAAAATTCAGCTTAATAGACTTATCTGCTAAATAAACCATTTTGAACACAGACTTAGTGACAAAGATGAACATCTGCTTGACAGACATTTCTAGAGTAATCTCAGGGGTCAATGACCAAGGCCAAACTTGCAAAGACAGTATGTGTTCTCTGAACTCTGCCACTTACATGATTTAAAATAATGGAATCATCCATGAGGAACTATAGTTTTTAATATTATTGGACATGTATCAGGTTCTGTGTAACATTCCAGAATTCTTAAGGGGAATATCACTGCCAAATCGTGTTTAAGGAAGACTACACAGGGGAGAACAAGGCTAGATAGGGCTTTATGGGGTACAATCTTCAGCCCCATATATATTAAGTTCAGGTCACATAGTATCTGGATTACATAACCCTAGAATTTTGTGTGGATAATTTGAGTTGATTATAATGATGTTCTTTTAGTGATATAAATAAAAGTATAAAATAATTCATTTGAATGATAAATTACCTTAAGAAGTAGGATTTAAGGTGAGGGCAGTGACTAATGAGCTTATTGAGACCCAAGTAGAGAATGTCATTATGCCTTTGTTCTGAGGAATCTGTCCTAGAAAATTAATAAAAATAAAGGCTGTAGTAATTTAACCTATTGCTTTTCTAAAGGCTATTCTGATGAAAAGACTGGATCTGTACTATTGTAATAAGAGCTCTGTTTAAAGAGTAAAAATATATATTTATAAGTTATGCCTTGTACCTGAAGGATAATAACTAGTGAAAAAACAAGAATTTTCATCAAGAACTGATAGCTCTGGACTAGTAAAATATCAGTTTGAACTAAGATGATTTTTTTTTTAAGTTTCTTTAAAAGAAACTAATTTTTAAAATTAGTTTTGTATAGTTGAATTAAGGATATATATGTTTTTTCTCCATTACTTCCAAATACTTGTATTTTCAAAATTTTCCACCACAAATATATTACTTTAAAATGAACATGATTTATAAATTACATATAAACTATCTGTTAATTTAACATCGAATTTTTCGTGTGTAATGAGCACATATGTAGTACAACCAGATTTTGTATCAAAGACCCATGGAAAAAAACTTTTTCAGGAGTCTATCAGCAAAAGTACAACACAAGCTTTTGGCTGCTACTCCTTGTAACTAAGCTAGTTCTTTTGTTATAAACTCAATAACTTGTGTAATTATAGCCTAAAGGTTTGACTAAATATATTGCTGTGCATGTGTACATGAAATGTGGAGATAGAGATGTGTAAAAGACAAAGTAGAAAATAAGGGAGGCAAAGGACTGTCTTAGCTTGAGTTCCCTGGAGTCAGAGGCTGAGACAAAGACATGGGTGAGGGAGATTTACTGAGGGAGGAAGTACTCTGAGAGATGGAGTGGTGGAAGCAGGACAGGGCAGAGTAATAACAGCATGGCAAAGATGTGCCCTGATCTGGAGGCTAGCTTCTGTTTCATCTGATAGGAGACTTTGAGGTACAAATTACAACAGAGTTGGTCTCAACTTGAAGTGTTCATGTGATAGCCTGTGTCAGTCAGTCCTAAGCCTCAGATTGCCTCCTTTCTGCAAGAGATTTCTTCAGATCAAGGGACAGTTGGAACATTTGACAGCCAATAATCAGCAGCTGGTGATTAGTATACTTGCTCAATTAAGGAAATATTAGTGGGCCACCAACAGGACTCACTATAAGACATTTCATATTTGAAAAATCTAACATTTGGTTTTATTATAAAAAAAAAAAAAACGGAAAATAGAATTTTACAGAGAAAATGATATGGACTTCTCACCCACATCTGGATGATGAATTCCAAAACCATCACTTAGCACATCACTAAACTTGCTTAAATGTGTTTCCCCAATTTTAAGATATCAATATCAATTAGGAGTGTTTCTAAAATATCTTGGAAAGTGCTTGAAACATCCTGTGTGCTCAGGAAGTGGTAATTACTTGCCTTGTGACACCAATCATTTGTGTTAACCTTGTTTATTTCTTAAAATTATATTTTTAAGAGCGATGGAGAGTTTAAGTTCTTCTATGCACGTTATCATAATTGAACTTTATAAAGATCTTCTGAGGTCAGTCGGTCATGTATTATTATCTTTTACAGATCAGGAATTGCAGATTCAGAGAAGGCATATGGAACATAAACTGTAGTAGTTAAGCCACTGCTGGAGAACAAACTACTGCTAAGCANCACCACAAATATATTACTTTAAAATGAACATGATTTATAAATTACATATAAACTATCTGTTAATTTAACATCGAATTTTTCGTGAGTAATGAGCACATATGTAGTACAACCAGATTTTGTATCAAAGACCCATGGAAAAAAACTTTTTCAGGAGTCTATCAGCAAAAGTACAACACAAGCTTTTGGCTGCTACTCCTTGTAACTAAGCTAGTTCTTTTGTTATAAACTCAATAACCTGTGTAATTATAGCCTAAAGGTTTGACTAAATATATTGCTGTGTATGTGTACATGAAATGTGGAGATAGAAATGTGTAAAAGACAAAGTAGAAAATAAGGGAGGCAAAGGACTGTCTTAGCTTGAGTTCCCTGGAGTCAGAGGCTGAGACAAAGACATGGGTGAGGGAGATTTACTGAGGGAGGAAGTACTCTGAGAGATGGAGTGGTGGAAGCAGGACAGGGCAGAGTAATAACAGCATGGCAAAGATGTGCCCTGATCTGGAGGCTAGCTTCTGTTTCATCTGATAGGAGACTTTGAGGTACAAATTACAACAGAGTTGGTCTCAACTTGAAGTGTTCATGTGATAGCCTGTGTCAGTCAGTCCTAAGCCTCAGATTGCCTCCTTTCTGCAAGAGATTTCTTCAGATCAAGGGACAGTTGGAACATTTGACAGCCAATAATCAACAGCTGGTGATTAGTATACTTGCTCAATTAAGGAAATATTAGTGGGCCACCAACAGGACTCACTATAAGACATTTCATATTTGAAAAATCTAACATTTGGTTTTATTATAAAAAAAAAACAGGAAAATAGAATTTTACAGAGAAAATGATATGGACTTCTCACCCACATCTGGATGATGAATTCCAAAACCATCACTTAGCACATCACTAAACTTGCTTAAATGTGTTTCCCCAATTTTAAGATATCAATATCAATTAGGAGTGTTTCTAAAATATCTTGGAAAGTGCTTGAAACATCCTGTGTGCTCAGGAAGTGGTAATTACTTGCCTTGTGACACCAATCATTTGTGTTAACCTTGTTTATTTCTTAAAATTATATTTTTAAGAGCGATGGAGAGTTTAAGTTCTTCTATGCACGTTATCATAATTGAACTTTATAAAGATCTTCTGAGGTCAGTCGGTCATGTATTATTATCTTTTATAGATCAGGAATTGCAGATTCAGAGAAGGCATATGGAACATAAACTGTAGTAGTTAAGCCACTGCTGGAGAACAAACTACTGCTAAGCAAAATAGCCTAAAACACCTCATGTTTATTATTTTCTTTATTTTTGTGAATCAGGATTCAGAGCCTGGCATTACTGGGTTCACTGATTGATGGTCTTTCACAAGACTGAAATAAAAATGTTGGCCCAGCTCTCTAGAAAACTTGGTCTCTTCTAGCCCA
Organism: Raphicerus campestris; assembly: GCA_006410735.1. Classification (NCBI taxonomy): domain Eukaryota; kingdom Metazoa; phylum Chordata; class Mammalia; order Artiodactyla; family Bovidae; genus Raphicerus; species Raphicerus campestris. The sequence continues at coordinate 28,185 of SJYW01035086.1, forward strand.
ATCAATGAAATAAGATGTGTCACTTTTATTTTATTCTGTTTTTAAAAAGCAAGACACACTTTACTCTTTTCAGCCCACCATCAATGGGAGATGCTTGTACAAGGGTGTAAGTATACGAAACTTAGATCATCATGACCCATGTCAGAACTGCCAGGACAAAAACTGAAGTATTGTTATTGTTCTCTATTATGTCAGAAATTAGGCTAATAACATACAGCATAATCCACAGTACAACCTTGAAAGACNTTATTTTATTCTGTTTTTAAAAAGCAAGACACACTTTACCCTTTTCAGCCCACCATCAATGGGAGATGCTTGTACAAGGGTATAAGTATACGAAACTTAGATCATCATGACCCATGTCAGAACTGCCAGGACAAAAACCGAAGTATTGTTATTGTTCTCTATTATGTCAGAAATTAGGCTAATAACATACAGCATAATCCACAGTACAACCTTGAAAGACATTTCTTTCTCTTTTTGCCTTTGACAAAAGGACAGTTGTGATTAAAAGATTTTACATGGTCATGTTACAGCTGCTTCTGCTGCTGCTAAGTCACGTCAGTCTTGTGCGACCCCATAGACGGCAGCCCAACAGGCTCCCGTCCTTGGGATTCTCCAGGCAAGAATACTGGAATGGGTTGCTATTTCCTTCTCCAGTGCATGAAAGTGAAAAGTGAAAGTGAAGTCGCTCAGTCGTGTCTGATCTTTGCGACTCCATGGACTGTAGCTTACCACAGGCTCCTCCTTCCATGGGATTTCCCAGGCAAGAATACTGGAGTGGGTTGCCATTGCCTTCTCTACTAAGTAACAAATCTGTACCTAGATTGTAATAATGCAAATAGACTATGAGTGATTTGATGGCATCTGATCCTTTCCTATGCCTTGCAGAGTGGCTTGTTCTACAAAGTTAGCATTAAAAAAATAGTTGTTGAATGAAGAAATGCTAATAAGAGAGATATTCTCCTTTATTTTTTTCATTAATCTTGTTGAAATTTCAAAATAAAAATTTCAAGACATGTGCAGAAAGTGGATAAAATAAATACAATTCTGCTTGATGAATTGTATTTTCAAAGTCCCTTCTAATTCTTCGGCATGCGATGGAGATCTTTTCCCCTTGCAAACTGAGTTGAATTCTGCCCAATGTGTCAATGCTTATGATTGCTTTATTATGTAGGCTTATGCCACTCATAGCTTATCAGATTTTAAATTACCATATAAATTTCTGTAGTTAGACAATATAGGAGACATCAGTTTAAAAAGCATCTAATCTTATATTCAAAGTTAGATAAGAAACAATCAACACTTTAGAATGAAAGCAATACCCCTAAGCTGGAAAGTGAGAACCTAACAATATTATCTAGACTAATCACCATTAGTGATCACAATCATAATACTTGCAAAATAGAAACACTGGTTTAATTAATTGTAACACCTGCAGGGTGAGGAGATCCAGAATCTGCTGCTTTATGGGAAAGTGGGGGCTGGCAGAACACATCCCAGGTTTCATTGAACAAGTCTATAAATTAACATACATGATAAACGGAATGCAAATTCCATTCTAATTGTGAATTCCATTCCCTTGTCTATTCTTATGGTTAACAAATGAATTTTCCTTTAGTTTTATCTGTACTTCTCAATAAACTATTTCATAATTTCAAATTCAGTCTTTTCACCAACATACTCATTTCACCACAGGTGGCCAGGTAGAATTATTCATTAACAGATGCTTGGGGCTGGTGTATGGGCTGATCAGGGGAGATGGTGTGGGGAGGGAGGTGGGAGGGGGCTTTGGNCTTATGGTTAACAAATGAATTTTCCTGTAGTTTTACCTATACTTCTCAATAAACTATTTCATAATTTCAAATTCAGTCTTTTCACCAACATACTCATTGCACCACAGGTGGCCAGGTAGAATTATTCATTAACAGATGCTTGGGGCTGGTGTATGGGATGATCAGGGGAGATGGTGTGGGGAGGGAGGTGGGAGGGGGCTTCGGCATGGGGAGATCGTGTACACCTGTGGCTGATTCATGTCAGTGTATGGCAAAACCAATACATTACTGTAAAATAGAATAAAGTATTTAAAAAAATAAAATAAAATAAAAAGAATCTTGCTGATCATGGCAGAGGATAAGAGAAAATCTTAGAAGTTTACTGAGATTTAAAGTTGAATAAAATAAAAACATAAATTGTTCAAAAAAAAATTAACTACAAAGTAAATTTTATGTTCCATTTGGAATTTTATGATTGGCTAATTCCAGATTCTGTTCCCCAGGCTTTTCTATTTGACTGCACACAGGGCTTTCTACACTACTATCTAGATAGTCAACTACTTAAAGTAGGGGATGAATCACATTCATTTGTTTTACTGTTATAAATCTTGTATCTAACTCAGGATTCAATATATTAAAACACAGTCTGTCATAAATAAAAGCTTGGCATTGTTAAACTTTCAGCATCCCAGTAATGTGATAAGTGAATCCAATTAATAACAAGGACATAACAAAAGGACTTTGAAAATTCAGATATTATTATAAAATATAGTCAAAGGTAAATGGCATTACACAGTGTAAAACAATGCTTAAATAAAAGGTTAATTCTTTTTGCATGAATTCAGCTAATATTTCTATAAGAGTTTCTCTGTAGCTTGCAAAATTGTTAATTATTCAGTTACAATGGCTAATGAACATTTTAAAATATTCACCCTTACTAATAATTAAAGAAATGAGAATTAAGATAATAAAATTTTATTTTCACTCATAAAATTAACATGTTAATGGCAATAATGCAGTGCTAAAGGATACAATCACTTATAGTCACAGACACACACACCACACATACATACTGACAGCTAAAAATAACTCAAGTGCTCAGAAATATAGGAATGAAAAAAATTTCAGTATCAATAAACATAAAATAAACTTTGTAAATGCTATATACAATAGCATATTAAATTAAATATAATCAAATTAAATGAGAGCTACCCAAGGCAATGAACCAATATTGAGAGAAATTAAAGAAGACTTAAATAAATGGAAAAATGTATGATGATCACAGTTTGAAATAGAGATAGAAAAAGACAAAGGGAATGAAGAAAACTTGGTAACCATATTATCCTCAAGTTGACTGAGAGATTCACTGGAATTTCAGTGAATACCTACATAGATTTGTGTGGGTGTGTGTTTGTGTGGAAGTTGACAAGCTGATTCTAAAATTCATAGGGAAATGTAATTGCCAAAGCATTCTAAAACACGAGTGGGATTTACTTTATAATGAATAACGACTTAATGTAAACCTTGACAGGTAAGAATACACTAATAAATCAAATGGAAAAAAATGAAGTGCAGAAACAGTCATGAACATATGTATTTAAGCAAAGGGAAAATATTATATGCTCTTATGGTGAATAGAAACCATTGAAACAAAGATTATCAGTTACATGTGTGCGTGCTAAGTTGCTTTAGTCATGTCTGACCCTTTGCGATCCTAAGGACTTTAACACACCAGCCTCCTCTGTCCCTGGTATTCTCCAGGCAAAAATACTGGAGTGGCTTGCCATGCCTTCTTCCATGGGATCTTCCTGACCCAGAGACCCAGGGATCAAAACCCTGTCTCCTGTGGCTCCTGCATTTCAGAGAGATTCTTTACCGCAGAGCCACCAGAAGAAAGAAAGAAAAAGTCTGCTCAGTCGTGTCCGACTCTTTGCNTTGTTCAAAAAAAATTAAACTACAAAGTAAATTTTATGTTCCATTTGGAATTTTATGATTGGCTAATTCCAGATTCTGTTCCCCAGGCTTTTCTATTTGACTGCACACAGGGCTTTCTACACTACTATCTAGATAGTCAACTACTTAAAGTAGGGGATGAATCACATTCATTTGTTTTACTGTTATAAATCTTGTATCTAACTCAGGATTCAATATATTAAAACACAGTCTGTCATAAATAAAAGCTTGGCATTGTTAAACTTTCAGCATCCCAGTAATGTGATAAGTGAATCCAATTAATAACAAGGACATAACAAAAGGACTTTGAAAATTCAGATATTATTATAAAATATAGTCAAAGGTAAATGGCATTACACAGTGTAAAACAATGCTTAAATAAAAGGTTAATTCTTTTTGCATGAATTCAGCTAATATTTCTATAAGAGTTTCTCTGTAGCTTGCAAAATTGTTAATTATTCAGTTACAATGGCTAATGAACATTTTAAAATATTCACCCTTACTAATAATTAAAGAAATGAGAATTAAGATAATAAAATTTTATTTTCACTCATAAAATTAACATGTTAATGGCAATAATGCAGTGCTAAAGGATGCAATCACTTATAGTCACAGACACACACACCACACATACATACTGACAGCTAAAAATAACTCAAGTGCTCAGAAATATAGGAATGAAAAAAATTTCAGTATCAATAAACATAAAATAAACTTTGTAAATGCTATATACAATAGCATATTAAATTAAATATAATCAAATTAAATGAGAGCTACCCAAGGCAATGAACCAATATTGAGAGAAATTAAAGAAGACTTAAATAAATGGAAAAATGTATGATGATCACAGTTTGAAATAGAGATAGAAAAAGACAAAGGGAATGAAGAAAACTTGGTAACCATATTATCCTCAAGTTGACTGAGAGATTCACTGGAATTTCAGTGAATACCTACATAGATTTGTGTGGGTGTGTGTTTGTGTGGAAGTTGACAAGCTGATTCTAAAATTCATAGGGAAATGTAATTGCCAAAGCATTCTAAAACACGAGTGGGATTTACTTTATAATGGATAACGACTTAATGTAAACCTTGACAGGTAAGAATACACTAATAAATCAAATGGAAAAAAATGAAGTGCAGAAACAGTCATGAACATATGTATTTAAGCAAAGGGAAAATATTATATGCTCTTATGGTGAATAGAAACCATTGAAACAAAGATTATCAGTTACATGTGTGCGTGCTAAGTTGCTTTAGTCATGTCTGACCCTTTGCGATCCTAAGGACTTTAACACACCAGCCTTCTCTGTCCCTGGTATTCTCCAGGCAAAAATACTGGAGTGGCTTGCCATGCCTTCTTCCATGGGATCTTCCTGACCCAGAGACCCAGGGATCAAAACCCTGTCTCCTGTGGCTCCTGCATTTCAGAGAGATTCTTTACNAAGTCGCTTTAGTCATGTCTGACCCTTTGCGATCCTAAGGACTTTAACACACCAGCCTCCTCTGTCCCTGGTATTCTCCAGGCAAAAAACTGGAGTGGCTTGCCATGCCTTCTTCCATGGGATCTTCCTGACCCAGAGACCCGGGGATCGAAACCCTGTCTCCTGTGGCTCCTGCATTTCAGGGAGATTCTTTACCGCAGAGCCACCAGAAGAAAGAAAGAAAAAGTCTGCTCAGTCGTGTCCGACTCTTTGCGACCCTATGGACTATACAGTCAATGGAATTCTCCAGGCCAGGATACTGAAGTGCGTAGGCTTTCCCTTCTCCAGGGGATCTTCCCAACCCAGGGATCGAACCCAGTTCTCCCTCACTGCAGGCAGATTCTTTATCAGCTGAGCCACCAGAGAAGCTTATTAATTACATGAGGGAAAGCTTATCACACGTTTGTTAAAAAATGGCAAAATTTAAAAAGTTTACCATGTGGTTTTAGCTACTTAATTTTCATGGTTATTAGAAGAAAACTATCAAAATATCAGATATCATATCTAGATGGTATGATAGATTTTTGTCTTCTCATATCTTTATAACTTTATAAATGACATGTAATAATCAGAAATAAGTTTAATGTTAGAAAATAGAAGTACCAGGTAAGTGAGACTCTTTAGACAATGTTACATTAAAAATTATTCATCTAAAGTTACTAAATTTAGATATAATTATTTTAATTTTTCCTCTAAAATTTTAGAAAGTGTGAGAANAGACCACACTTACTATTGCTATTTATTATGATGTCATAGATTTGAAAGAATATTAAATTTCTCTTTTTAAAATTTTACTTTATTTTACTTTACAATACGGTATTGGTTTTGCCATACATCAACAGAAATCCACCACAGATGTACATGTATTCCCAATCCTGAACCTCTCTCTCACCTCCCTCCCAGTACCATCTCTCTGGGTCATCCCAGTGCACCAGCCCCAGGCATCCTGTATCCTGCATTGATCCTAGACTGGTGATTCATTTCTTATACAATATTATACATGTTTCAATGCCATTCTCCCAAATCATCCCACCCTCTCCCTCTCCCACAGAGTCCAAAAGACTGTTCTATACATCTGTGTCTCTTTTGCTGTCTCACATACAGGGTTATCATTACCATCTTTCTAAATTCCATATATATGTGTTAGTATACTGCATTGGTGTTTTTCTTTCTGGCTTACTTCACTCTGTATAATCGGCTTCAGTTTCATCCACCTCATCAGAACTGATTCAAATGTACTCTTTTTAATGGTTGAGTAATATTCCATTGTGTATATGTACCACAGCTTTCTTATCCATTCGTCTGCTGATGGATATTTAAATCTTATGAGCGTGCTAAGTTAACTGTCATGTCTGACTCTTTGTGACCCATGGACAGCCCACCAGGCTCCTCTCTCCATGGGATTCTCCAGGCAAGAATACTGGAGTGAGTTGCCATGCCTTCTTCCAAGGTATGTACCTGACCAAAGGATCAAACCCACATCTCTTACATCTTCTGCAATGGAAGGTGTATTCTTTGCCACTAGCGCCACCTGGGAAAGGTAAATCTTATATAATCCTTTCATATAGCTTTCTGCAAGCCCATCACTATCTTCTGATGATAACATTTCTCCAGATGTTATGGGACAGTAATTGTAGTTTGGATAATTAAAAAATAGTGATTATGTATTTACCTGCAAAGCAGAGAATCAAGGTGGAAAGTTGGGGCACCCTGAAAGGATGGCATCACCCCAAAAGGTGTTTATGAATATGTTCTATGATCTGTGTGGTTTTTTTTTTAAGTAGATGAATAATTTTGGAAAGTTGGGTTATAAAATGCCATTGGGGCTTCAGAAAAGTTCTGTAATAGCAAGAGGCCAAGAGGAAAGGAATTTCATTTTCCTATAATAGCTTTTGTTTATTCACATCTCTACCCCTGACTTTTCAAATCTTTTAAAAATAAGCCTTCAGAAAAAAAAAAAAATACCAAATGGAAACAGGCTCTTTAATTCTACCTTTTTATAATTCTGAAGCTACCACTGACCCTCCTCAATATGGTCTTCCTTTTTAACATTAATTACCTTGTTATCTGAGAGATGCAGCAGCCCTCCGCTGTCTGCTTAGGAAGAGTGCCAGCAGGGTAACAGTTGGAAGTGAATTACTGTGATTGTTTGGGGCTTTAGAAAGCCCTCTCTGCTGTCTATTCTTTTTAGATTCCTGGTGGAGTCACTAGGGTATGTCTTCTAATTCAGTATTCCTGTGTCCACTGTCCAGTAAACGTATGTTTATGCTGTATGTATATAACCAATTATACTGTGGCTAGGGGCAATGTCTCTTCTGGATTCTTCACATGCCAATGATTAGAAAACCTGGTGTAGGACTCCTGGGCATGCCCTCAGTCAAGCGGTTGGGGGAAGGTTTAGTCCATTTGCTTACAGGTTTTGCTCATTCAGATGATTGGTTATGACCACTAGGGTAAGCAGGCATCTCACTTTGTGATCCTCAATACTAATGTTTTCCTACTCAGCAGAGACTAGTACTTATTAGTAAAAAATATATATACATATTAAGATTCAGAACCATAATAAGGATACTGAAGTGAATACACCCAGTCTGTTTATGTTGTTTGATTATTTTGACTGCATCCATTTGTCACTCCAGCTTAAGGCCAGTTTGGCCAATTTGATTAAATTGATTGGTTCTTTCACTGAAGTGACCAGTCAATGCTAACAAATTGGTTGTGTTTATAGAAACTCATTAGGTTTTATCTCTGGCATTGTGTCTGCAATAGATATGGAATCAAGAATTTGACACAGACTTTGCTTTTAACTCTTATGGCAGGGAGTGTGAAGAACGGATCATGACTCGAATTTTATATATTTGAGATGGGCAAAATAAACCAATATTGATTTAGGCTACAAGCTAGCCCAAGTTATTAATTATCAAGGCATTCATATTTGTGATTACATTGTGCCTTCTTGAAAGGTGTTTCCTTTTTGTTTTGTTTTGTTTTAATAAGCACTTGGTGTTACTCTTCTTGCTCTGAGCACCTTGGCAGTCAGTTAATGTGTGACAGGGAAGAAAAGTAATATCTATGGCAAGTGTCATGCAAATTATCTCTTGGAAGAGAAGAAACTGCTTTCTTGCCAAAGGAGCAGTGCTGACCATCAACACGATTCTGGTATTTGAGTTTCATTTCTTTCAGACTTCTTATTTGCTGTCCTGAGGGCCACATATCTTCAAGGATTCTGCATGTCAGCTATGTAATTGCTGTAATAATAATCTGCTATAAAAGTCAGTAGCTTTTTACTACCCAGCGAGATAATTTTCTCACATTTTTGTGTTGTGTCCAAGCAACAGTTTTAGCTACTAGCTACATTAATCACAAGGAATAATTTATAAGAATAAATTAGTGGATGAGTCTTAAAACCATCTTTTTGTGCTATTGCATTTTCAAAGTAAAATATACTTGTCTCAGTGCTTGTTGCCAGGCACAATAAGGCATGCTCTGAGCCCAGGGAATGCAGTCAGCACCTCTGGAAGAATCCATGGTGTATCTATTAGGAATCTTAGACTGCAAACAAGGGAAACTGAAGCTAACTAAGCAGAGGAAATTTTCATGCAGTCATTTATGGAGCTCACAAGGATAATTAGATGCTGAGAAAGTATGGCAGAATCTGGATTCCAGGTAGCAGCACAGAATGGGCAGTTTCTTTAGGTCACCATTGTGGGAATGAATCTGTGAGCAGCTTTTCTAACCTTTTTCCAATCTTGATTGGTCAGGTCATCAGAAAGGATGCACTAGTGAAAGTGTTCCTAGGACAGTATTGGAATGGTTACAGAGAGAACACGAAATGAATTATGGAAAACAAACAAAAAATGTCCTCTCTGTAGGGACATAGGAGAGTGGAAAATTTCAGTGTCATCAGTTTCCAAATGGAGATTGAGATCTCTGGCATGCTGTCATATAAAAACTTATTTCTCACAGAAACAAACAAACAAAAAAAACCAAGATGAATTGTTCTTTTTATTTTATGTTATTCTACTTTACAATACTGTATTGGTTTTGCCATAATTTGATATGAATCAGCCACATGTGTACATGTGCTCCCAATCCTGAAACCCCTCCCACCTCCCACCCCATATCATCTCTCTGGATCATCCCCGTGCACCAGCCCCAAGCAGAATGGATAAGAAAGCTGTGGTACATATACACAATGGAGTATTACTCAGCCCTTAAAAAGAATAAATTTGAATCTGTTCTAATGAAATGGATGAAACTGGAGCCAATTATACAGAGTGAAGATGAATTGCTCTTAGGTGGGCCATGGTAACTTAGCTTTTTTCTTTAACAGTGAGCTATTTCAAGAAAAAAAAATGTGTTTTTTTCTTGTGTAGAGGGACTTTTGTGTTGCTTATTGTCATATTCACTAAATTTAATATAGTACCTGTAACGTGTAAATGATTTTTCAGTATTTTTCAGTACTTGCAATAAGCAACCCTTTTAATAATCTTTCTTAGTTATTTTTTGATAGCCCTGGCTTCTTAAACAATTAAGAAGAAACTACCTTTGTGTATGAAAAACTGAAGTTTTAATTGGATTTATCATGGACAACAATCTTAGTCTCAGGAGAGAAATTGCAACTATCAGAACTTGCTTTCTTGGAAGTTCAACCTCTACTGAGTTTCAGTTATAAGTGAGAGCAAGACCATTCAGCCATCCATCTTCAGGCGCCTAGGACTGTTCATATGATTGAATATGTTCATGTTTAGAGAAGCATGCAGTAATATGTGATACTGTCTAGGCATTGCATCAGTAACTTCTGTCTCTGGGTCTTAAACATTCCATTTGATTGAGAAAAAAGATTCTAGCCCAAAGAAGGGACATATTATTAAACTGCTGCTGCTGCTAAGTCACTTCAGTCGTGTCTGACTCTGTGCGAACCCATAGATGGCAGTCCAACAGGCTCCCCCATCCCTGGGATTCTCCACTCAAGAACACTGGAGTGGGTTGCCATTTCCTCCTCCAATGTATGAAAGTAAAAAGTGAAAGTGAAGTCTCTCAGTCGTGTCTGACTCTTAGCAACCCAATGGACTGAAACCTACCAGGCTCCTCCATCCATGGGATTTTCCAGGCAAGAGTACTGGAATGGGGTGCCATTGCCTTCTCTAAATAAACTTCTTCTCAGTTTATTATTAAACTGCTAACTTTCAAATATCCAGAATAGTTTGTTGAAAAAAAATGGCCAAACCTCTTCTGGTATTAGTACATATTAATAGAAGGGTAGAGCAAGAGTATACTAATACCAGAAGAGGTTTGGCCTTTTTTTTTTTTTTTCCAACAAATTATTCTGGATATTTGAGAGTTAGCAGTTTAATAAGAAACAGATAAGTTTATTTGGAGAAGGCAATGGCACCCCACTCCAGTACTCTTGCCTGGAAAATCAAGAGTACTAGAGTGGGGTGCCATTGTCTTCTCCGAATAAACTTCTTCTCAGCATGAATGTGGCACTTTTACTGATCCTGGGCAAAGCTGTTGGGGGTATAAGTAGGAGGCTGATGAAAAAGATAAACATGAATCCAGGTGTTGGCTTATGCTGTCAGATGGATGTTGGAGTTATTTACTATGATAGGGATTATGCAGAGAAGGGTAGGATCAAGGAAGGATCTGATTACAGTCAGGGTGACTGACCATCCCTTACTTTTTAATAAGTAATCATTGTCAAGGATTCTGATTTCTGTGACAATCTGGACTTCATTGTAAATGTCCAGTTAGAGTACCTGTGTTTGTTTATGGCTGTTCCAAGTCTTAGATACCCTGTTTCTGCTGGGATTTGTCCTATTTCTTTTTCAGGGTGAAGTGTTGGTAGTGAAGCAGATCTCATCAAAACTGCTGTGCCTCAGCAGCACTCCAGTGCTGCTTCCATCACACCAGGATATCACAATGCCCTAGTTTAGAATTCACTAATTTAATAATACATTTAGCAGGTCTACATCATATTTTTTATTAATTTAGGAATGGAAATTACTCACAAACAAATGCTTGGCATGGGTTGGAAAAGTCTGTTTAATATTAAAGCAATTGTAATTAGAGAAATACAAAATTTACAGAGGAAAAAAGTCTTAACTAGAATCTGAAGCTTCATTTTCAGAACATGGTCTAGAATCAATCTGTTGTAAAAACACAACTTTTTTTCAGTATAAATACATTTTGACTCTAGTTATTTTTTTCTCATTCTGTTTTTCAAATCAACTGTTGATGTCTAAAGGGTATACTTGGCTTCAAAGAACATCAAAGACAAAGTTTATTCATTCTTTACTGTATTCACTAAAAAAGAAAAGTTTATTCAAAATGAAGTTTCGGTGCCCTATCTGTGTGTGGGTGTTTGTTTCAGAGAGTCCTTCTCTAAAATCACCACAAACATACATTATTCTACTATTGAATGGTCCTTCTATGTGCTGAAGTAAGAATTTAATCTATCTGTCAGTGCTTATTGTTTCTACCTACCCAAGAGTGAGACTGAAGACTTCCCCGGCGGCTCAGAGGGTAAAGCGTCTGCCTACAATGCAGGAGACCTGGGTTCAATCCCTGGGTTGAGAAGATCTGGAGAAGGAAATGGCAACCCACTCCAGTAATCTTGCCTGGAAAATTCCATGGACAGAGAAGGTAGTCCATGGGGTCGCAAAGAGTTGGACACGACTGAGCAACTTCACTTTCACTTTCACCCAAGACTGAACTAGATACAGTAAAAGAATCAAAAAAGAAATCAGACTTAACTCTGGCCTTGGAACAAATCATAGGTCTCTAGTTGCTGGATCCTTCAACCCAGTACCCTCCACTAGTGAAAAGTTTTCACAGTGGTGACATGGTAGCAAGATCTGGGTTTTCTTCCCCTCTATCCTGAGTCATTCTGTTTTTACCAGAGTGTAGCTGCTGCCCTGGTGGCTCAGTGGTAAAGAATCCACCTGGCAATGCAGTGGCTCGGGATTGATCGCTGGATCTGGAAAATGCCCTGGAAAAGTAAATGGCTACCCATTCCAGTATTCTTGCCTGGGAAATCTCACTGATAGAGGAGCTTGGCGGGCTACAATTCATAGAGCCTCAAAAGAATCAGACATGACTTAGCAACTAAACAAAACATAGTTGCTTTACAATCTTGTATTAATGGAGTAATAAATTAATGGAGTAATAGTGGAATAATAAATGACTCCACTTTTATTACATTGTTTATTTTTATTACAATCAAAATTAGCTACTGAAATCTAAGGGATGAGGGATGAGTCCTTTTAGAATCTTACAGGTAGAACCACCACAAAATTTCTCTCAGAAACCTTGAGAGTAAAAGCAGACAATATTAAAAACTTAAAAAAACAAAAACAAAAAACTAGTCATAAGCCAGGATTATTCCAGGTAGCTCAGTGGCAAAGTATCCATCTGCTAGTGCAGGAGACACAGGTTCAATCCCTGGGTGGGGTATATGCCCTGATGAAGGAAATGGCAACCCACTCTAGTATTCTTGCCTTGGAAATACCATGGACAAGAGGAGCCTGGCAAGATACAATCCATGGGGTTGCAAAGAGTTGGACCAGACTGAGCACACACACACCCACCACTCTAAGAAAATTAGTATGTATTTGGACCTGACTTGTAGATGATATGTTTTTGAACCACTTGGCTAAGTATTTTTCACAACCTAATACAGATCACTGTACTTAACCATCGTGTTGATATTGTTCAAACTATAATAAGTGAGTAATGAGTAAGTGAAATGATAAGTATCTAGAATTTATAAAAGCAAAGACCTACCAAGAGGGCAGTATCAGACAAGCTCCTTCAAATATGCGATGTTTTATTAAACTGTTGTTAATTCACCTACTCAAATGTACACCTACTCATCTGTTAGGATGTTACTAGGTCACCTGTATGTAAACGTGTACATAGTAGGAAGGACTCTTTATTTTGTAATTTTAGTAACTGCGGTCTTTGTTCAAATATCTGAGAAATCTTGGTGTAGAGAAAAATACCCTGAAGCAAACACTGACTTTCTCACTTGTGATTATATTAATCATGACAAATCAAAAGCAAAGAACAGTGACCACTATGAGATATTTTTGGTAAACCATGGTTTATGCTCTGGCGACTGTTCACATAATACCTGCCTTCTGCTGCCTGAATGGTCTCTGCCTCTGACATAACCACTCCAGTGCAGGCTTCCTAACTGCTATCAATAAATTTTAGTTATCTTCAGCCAAAATGATGTCATGGCCCTGCTTTCTCATGCACAGCTTATGTTTATTTTCCAAGCTTTGATTGCCTTGGTTGAGCAGAACGTTCTCCCTGAATAATACAAAGCCTAGCAGAATCTTATTGCCAAATACTGGAACTTTGTTCAGGGACTCAAAATTTTACCTTTGAAGATTATACACTGCCAACAAAAATTTAATTAAAGCCAATGTTTTTCTCATGATCTTAATCTGAAATTATAGAAGAAAATTAGGAAATCAAATTATAATAAATATACTATATTTAAAAACATTCTACATGTATTTTTAAAGCAATGGGATTTTAGGAGAATGTATTAACAAAAATATTTTAGTAAATCTGTTTAATTTGAAAAGCCTAAGAAGTAAATTTTACTTACNCCAAGAGTGAGACTGAAGACTTCCCCGGCGGCTCAGAGGGTAAAGAGTCTGCCTACAATGCAGGAGACCTGGGTTCAATCCCTGGGTTGAGAAGATCTGGAGAAGGAAATGGCAACCCACTCCAGTAATCTTGCCTGGAAAATTCCATGGACAGAGAAGGTAGTCCATGGGGTCGCAAAGAGTTGGACACGACTGAGCAACTTCACTTTCACTTTCACCCAAGACTGAACTAGATACAGTAAAAGAATCAAAAAAGAAATCAGACTTAACTCTGGCCTTGGAACAAATCATAGGTCTCTAGTTGCTGGATCCTTCAACCCAGTACCCTCCACTAGTGAAAAGTTTTCACAGTGGTGACATGGTAGCAAGATCTGGGTTTTCTTCCCCTCTATCCTGAGTCATTCTGTTTTTACCAGAGTGTAGCTGCTGCCCTGGTGGCTCAGTGGTAAAGAATCCACCTGGCAATGCAGTGGCTCGGGATTGATCGCTGGATCTGGAAAATGCCCTGGAAAAGTAAATGGCTACCCATTCCAGTATTCTTGCCTGGGAAATCTCACTGATAGAGGAGCTTGGCGGGCTACAATTCATAGAGCCTCAAAAGAATCAGACATGACTTAGCAACTAAACAAAACATAGTTGCTTTACAATCTTGTATTAATGGAGTAATAAATTAATGGAGTAATAGTGGAATAATAAATGACTCCACTTTTATTACATTGTTTATTTTTATTACAATCAAAATTAGCTACTGAAATCTAAGGGATGAGGGATGAGTCCTTTTAGAATCTTACAGGTAGAACCACCACAAAATTTCTCTCAGAAACCTTGAGAGTAAAAGCAGACAATATTAAAAACTTAAAAAAACAAAAACAAAAAACTAGTCATAAGCCAGGATTATTCCAGGTAGCTCAGTGGCAAAGTATCCATCTGCTAGTGCAGGAGACACAGGTTCAATCCCTGGGTGGGGTATATGCCCTGATGAAGGAAATGGCAACCCACTCTAGTATTCTTGCCTTGGAAATACCATGGACAAGAGGAGCCTGGCAAGATACAATCCATGGGGTTGCAAAGAGTTGGACCAGACTGAGCACACACACACCCACCACTCTAAGAAAATTAGTATGTATTTGGACCTGACTTGTAGATGATATGTTTTTGAACCACTTGGCTAAGTATTTTTCACAACCTAATACAGATCACTGTACTTAACCATCGTGTTGATATTGTTCAAACTATAATAAGTGAGTAATGAGTAAGTGAAATGATAAGTATCTAGAATTTATAAAAGCAAAGACCTACCAAGAGGGCAGTATCAGACAAGCTCCTTCAAATATGCGATGTTTTATTAAACTGTTGTTAATTCACCTACTCAAATGTACACCTACTCATCTGTTAGGATGTTACTAGGTCACCTGTATGTAAACGTGTACATAGTAGGAAGGACTCTTTATTTTGTAATTTTAGTAACTGCGGTCTTTGTTCAAATATCTGAGAAATCTTGGTGTAGAGAAAAATACCCTGAAGCAAACACTGACTTTCTCACTTGTGATTATATTAATCATGACAAATCAAAAGCAAAGAACAGTGACCACTATGAGATATTTTTGGTAAACCATGGTTTATGCTCTGGCGACTGTTCACATAATACCTGCCTTCTGCTGCCTGAATGGTCTCTGCCTCTGACATAACCACTCCAGTGCAGGCTTCCTAACTGCTATCAATAAATTTTAGTTATCTTCAGCCAAAATGATGTCATGGCCCTGCTTTCTCATGCACAGCTTATGTTTATTTTCCAAGCTTTGATTGCCTTGGTTGAGCAGAACGTTCTCCCTGAATAATACAAAGCCTAGCAGAATCTTATTGCCAAATACTGGAACTTTGTTCAGGGACTCAAAATTTTACCTTTGAAGATTATACACTGCCAACAAAAATTTAATTAAAGCCAATGTTTTTCTCATGATCTTAATCTGAAATTATAGAAGAAAATTAGGAAATCAAATTATAATAAATATACTATATTTAAAAACATTCTACATGTATTTTTAAAGCAATGGGATTTTAGGAGAATGTATTAACAAAAATATTTTAGTAAATCTGTTTAATTTGAAAAGCCTAAGAAGTAAATTTTACTTACTTGGAATTCAACAATTAAAAATCTAGGCATTAGGTTCAAATCTCAGTTATCTGTCATGAGTCTTAGGAGCAGGTTTGGATGAGACAATATTTGAGAAGTGTGCCTATTACCTCCCTGAAGAGTACCTGTAAAGAAGACATTCAACTTTTATTCAATATAAATGATTTAAATTTAATCCCAGGAATACTATCAGGGTCCTTTGACCTCGAACTTTGGGGGTTTCTTTTTAAGAAATTCTACCTACTGTGAGAATAGATGTTGCATGACTTTTCTTTTTAAAAGATTTCTCTACAAGGAAAATTTATATTTTTAATAAAATAATAACCATTTTATCTTGCTATTTCCCCATGGGTCCACTGGGGTCTTTTATAAAATAATAAGATTTATTATGGAAACTAAGTGATCTACTTTTCCCATACATTCTTTGCACAAGTTCCTTTTAAGAATAGACAAGTGACCTGGAAAGGTGCAAAGGCCGAGCACCTGAGGTGGTGCCCACTGGGCTCCCTGGGCTCTGGAGAGGACTGAAGCTGGCCCCGTGTGCATGTCTGCTCAGTCACTAAGTTACCCAACGCTTGTGATGCCATGGATTTCTCAGACAAGAATACTGTAGAGGGTTGCCATTTCCTCCTTCAGGGGAATCTTTCTGACCCAGGGTTTGAACCCACATCTCCTGCATTACAGGTGGATTCTTTACCACTGAGCCACCTGGGAAGTCCAAAGTTGGCCCCTAGATTTGTGTTAAATAAAGAACCTGAGCCTTAGGCTGCAGCATTTAAAATAGGCAAACAAGCCTCCTTTCTGGGAAGGACTGGGGGATGGGAATTTCAGTCTCCTGCGTCTACTCTAACCCCTGAAAGGATAGCCAGATGAGTACTCCAGAGCCCTTTAAGCACTGTTTCTTTGTTTGCTATAGGCTGTAGACACACACTCTTTGGCTTTCAGAGCTAATAAAGCTAGGTTTTTGAAGGACTGTCTCTTAGGTGGAAGCCTGGTAAGTTGTTAACTCCAAACCCTTCACTCCTCAATGAGAAACTGGAAGTTGTGGGTGCCTTACAGTTGAGTGTTGGCAAAATGAAGGTGAGATTTACGGTGATGTTGTGTCTTTGTCGCTCCTACCAGTTTTGATAGGCTTTTTGATATGTACTTTCCTGGACATGTGGGAGTCACTCAGACAGTTTCAGGATTTCTTTTGAGGACATTGTTCCATGTAGCTTAGATTTAGTATGTCTATGGGAGGCAGTGAGTTGAGAAGCCTCCTATATTGCCATCTTGGACTGGACACTGCCAAGTTATTCTAATAAAGATTATAATCATAAGACTATAGCATAATATCACCTTGGAGAAGGCAATGACACCCCACTCCAGTACTCTTGCCTGGAAAATCCTATGGATGGAGAGGCCTGGTAGGCTGCAGTCCATGGGGTCGCGAAGAGTTGGACGCAACTGATTGACTTCACTTTCACTTTTCACTTTCATGCATTGGAGAAGGAAATGGAAATCCACTCCAGTATTCTTGCCTGGAGAATCCCAGGGATGGGGGAGCCTGGTGGGCTGCCATCTATGGGGTCGCACAGAGTCTGACAGGACTGAAGCAACTTAGCAGCAGCATACTATCACCTGATAGGATGATATAATAGTGAAACAAATAACAAACTTTTAATCATATGTCAGTTTTTCTTACTGCATTGATTAAAATGTATCATTCTTCAAAAAAGTTTGAGAGAAGTGTAGTACCACCTTCTTTGTAGCATTTTTGTTTACCGTTTTCATTAAACAGAGTTAAGAACTACAAATTTTTTAAAATTTCATCTATACTGGCAATGAGTAGAACACAGACATTTCAAAATTATTAGGCAAATGAGAAAATAATAGCAGTCATATAACACCACTCAAGATTCTGATGATGATGGTGAAGTTGAATAGAAATCTCAGAAATATCTTCAGATGACCATAAATTACATGGTTTTTCTCAGAAATTAGTGAACAATATTGAACAAGTGAACCATTATTTGGTATACTTGGTATATTTCACAAGTGGACAAAAGCTGAAGCCTAGAAGGCATACAAAGATTATAGAAAGGGTATTATTGAAATAGAAAATAATTCATTGGCTTCTTTAATTTGTGTTCATAAATCTAAAGTGCTTCCCTGATAGCTCAGTTAGTAAAGAATCCGCCTGCAATGCAGGAGACCCCAGTTCAATTCCTGGATTGGGAAGATTTCCTGGAGAAGGGATAGGCTACCCACTCCAGTATTCTTGGGCTTCCCTTGTGGCTCAGCTGGTAAAGAATCTGCCCACAATGTAGGAGACCTGGGTTCGATCCTGGAGTTGGGAAGACCCCCTGGAGAAGGAAAAGGCCACCCACTCCAGTATTCTGTCCTAGACAATTCCATGGATTGTATAGTCCATGGGGTTGTAAAGAGTTGGACACCACTGGGTGATTTTCATTTTCATAAATCTAAAAATAAAATGCTTAATGGTTTGGAATGTAAATGATGGACATTCTCTTTTTAAAAAAAATTAGGGTAGTCAAAATATTCAAAAGCATTATATTTTGGTGATATAAGTGCAAGAAAAAGAACAAAAACAATAATAAACTGGAACCCATAAGAGATGTGCTTGAAATCTGGAATCAGTATTTACAAGATGGATATGTTTCAGGTCCACGCATAAAAGTTGCTGAGTAGTTAGATACATTCAAAGAATGTTGTCCATTTTGGGTGCAATTTTTTTTTTTAATGAGGGATACAATTTATAGTGTATTATGTTCAAAATCTTATTAAAATTTCTAATAGCTGTTTTGTCACTGTATCTTTATTCTTACATTTATAATGAATTTACAAAATGGTATAAACGTATCTATTTAAAAAAAACAACTAATTAGACTCATAGGGTAAGTGATAAGGACAAATTTTTCTGGCATACTGAAGTTAATCTGTTTTGATGAGGCCCAGACTGCTTGAGCATGGATGTTTTTGATGAAAATAAATCTCTGTAATTTTAAACCTCCTGCCTTTTATCTCCTCTCCCAGATAATATAAAATGGAGAGACATGATTATAGTGTTTACAGACTATGGAATGTGTGACCTACAAAATTTTGATAATTACAATGATATAAAGGGGTGTTCACATTACAGAATTCCTAGCTTAAAGTACATAAGCAATTCCTCCTTGTTGAATTAATTAATTACTGGAATATTTAAATTTTCTAATGTGATTGTGGGTATGACAGTAAATAGCCTAAAATGTTTGGTATATGTATATACTATATGAATATATACATATGTGGGAGACCCAGGTTCCTGGGTCGGGAAAANATTCTTGGGCTTCCCTTGTGGCTCAGCTGGTAAAGAATCTGCCCACAATGTAGGAGACCTGGGTTCGATCCTGGAGTTGGGAAGACCCCCTGGAGAAGGAAAAGGCCACCCACTCCAGTATTCTGTCCTAGACAATTCCATGGATTGTATAGTCCATGGGGTTGTAAAGAGTTGGACACCACTGGGTGATTTTCATTTTCATAAATCTAAAAATAAAATGTTTAATGGTTTGGAATGTAAATGATGGACATTCTCTTTTTAAAAAAAATTAGGGTAGTCAAAATATTCAAAAGCATTATATTTTGGTGATATAAGTGCAAGAAAAAGAACAAAAACAATAATAAACTGGAACCCATAAGAGATGTGCTTGAAATCTGGAATCAGTATTTACAAGATGGATATGTTTCAGGTCCACGCATAAAAGTTGCTGAGTAGTTAGATACATTCAAAGAATGTTGTCCATTTTGGGTGCAATTTTTTTTTTTAATGAGGGATACAATTTATAGTGTATTATGTTCAAAATCTTATTAAAATTTCTAATAGCTGTTTTGTCACTGTATCTTTATTCTTACATTTATAATGAATTTACAAAATGGTATAAACGTATCTATTTAAAAAAAACAACTAATTAGACTCATAGGGTAAGTGATAAGGACAAATTTTTCTGGCATACTGAAGTTAATCTGTTTTGATGAGGCCCAGACTGCTTGAGCATGGATGTTTTTGATGAAAATAAATCTCTGTAATTTTAAACCTCCTGCCTTTTATCTCCTCTCCCAGATAATATAAAATGGAGAGACATGATTATAGTGTTTACAGACTATGGAATGTGTGACCTACAAAATTTTGATAATTACAATGATATAAAGGGGTGTTCACATTACAGAATTCCTAGCTTAAAGTACATAAGCAATTCCTCCTTGTTGAATTAATTAATTACTGGAATATTTAAATTTTCTAATGTGATTGTGGGTATGACAGTAAATAGCCTAAAATGTTTGGTATATGTATATACTATATGAATATATACATATGTGGGAGACCCAGGTTCCTGGGTCGGGAAAATCCTCTGGAGAAGGAAATGGCAACCCACTCCAGTACTCTTGCCTGGAAAATCTCATGGACGGAGGAGCCTGGTAGGCTACAGTCTATGGGGTCGCAAAGAGTCGGACACGACTGGGTGACTTCACTCACTCATTCATATATAGTATAACCTGCTGCTGCTGCTGCTGCTGCTGCTAAGTCGCTTCAGTCGTGTCTGACTGTGCGACCCCATAGACGGCAGCCCACCAGGTTCCCCCGCCCCTGGGATTCTCCAGGCAAGAACACTGGAGTGGGTTGCCAATTCCTTCTCGAATGCAGGAAAGTGAAAAGTGAAAGTGAAGTCGCTCAGTCGTGCTCTACTTTTAGCGAGCCCATGGACTGCAGCCTACCAGGCTCCTCTGTTCATGGGATTTTCCAGGCAAGAGTACTGGAGTGGGTTGCCATTGCCTTCTCCAGTATAACCTGAGATATGTGTAAATAACAATATTTGAGTTGTCTTCCATATGAACTAAAGCATAACTTACTTTACACATTCTACAGCACTCAGTCCTATTACCCTTACAACAAGAACAGCCTTAGAAAGAAACTGGATAAAGGGGTGCTAACATATTTTGGCAGAATTTTCCATGAACTGAGCACAAGAAACTGCATTTTTAATTTTTACACTATCATAATGAGCCAGCATATTCCTTGTCATCTGTAAAAAGAAGGATGCTAAAATCATCCCTAGCTTCCCTTCCATCCCAGAAAACCTAGTGACTTAATAGCCCTCTGACCATCCAGGACTTCTATATGGACTTACAATCTCTTCTAACTTAGCTCTGAACTAAAACGTACTTTGTAATTACAGAAATTCCTGGAGGTGATTGTACTCTACAACTTGAGTGCTTTCTCCTCTCATTCTTGCTCTAGCCAAATCCTTTTCATCTTTCTTTATATAAAATGAAAGATTAATGTATTTCCCTTAGGCCATATAATATGAAATTAGAGCCAAATTAGGATGATTCACTCTTGTTAACTCTGATGCTTAGAATAATTTTCAGCATACAATAAGAGCATAATAAGTATTGCTCAAATGAGTACATGAATTAATAAACCTAATAACAGAATTTAATGCCTTAATTTACCTTGTTTTTGTTTCTTCTACCAAACCAACAGAAGAAAAAAGCAAATTCCGTAAATTGAGGCAGTACAGTAAAATATCAACTCCTGGGGACATCTGACAACTTATAAATATTATTCTTTTCCCCCTACAAACTAAATCTATTTCTCACGCTTGCTTGCTTGCTTTCATACCCACACACAAGCAATCGGATTTTCTTGATTTCTGACTCCAATAGAATCAGGTCAGCAGTGAGATAGAAGCAATAAATCTCTTTATCTCTGTTGACTTTTATGGAACTGACATCTCTTAAAATATTTTTCTTGACTTTGGTGCTTTTTTTACCGACTGATTAGGCAGTAGGGCATGGCAGTCAATTGAATCTCCCAAAATCTAATATTAAAAGCAGAAAAGAAAAGACCTGAGGGGCAACAGAATAAGTGAAGAAGACCAAAGAACATCCAATAATTCCTTTCCAAAAATTCGGAAATTGCATTTAAGTGTTAGCCTTTCTGTCTACCCAAGTTACTGTCTTTGTGGCTCTGACATTCTCTGTTTTCTATCATCAAGGTAGCATTCCACTATCTTATGTTAGTAATAGACTCAGCTCCTGAAAATTGATGATAAATGTCTGTATCTAATACCAAGTAAGAAGGAAAACTTTTGTCCATCATGATAGAATAGACAAGTTATCTAAGATAATGGAATGTGCAAAATGAAAGCACAAGCTCTGGGAAATTTTATTTGTATTTTGGGATACAGTTTTTGATTTGGGTGTATTGGCATTTGCAAGAATCAGTAATGAGTAAAAGCTTGAGGCATTGAACTGCAGAAGAGCATCACAAGTACTGTCTCCTTCAACTTGTAGCAAGTATGGATATAGACGACACCAAGGGCAGCAATTGAACAGTATCCAGATGCTTGAAGACATAATTAAATTTCAAAAAGCCACATGGAGATTTTTTGCAAAGCATCATAAAACCTAGCCAACTCTTCATAAGTAATTTCCAAAGTAACTTTATTTAAATCCCCTGGACAATATGAGAAAGAAAATAAAAAATAAACAAACAATGAAAACTTGTATGCTCCTCCCACAAGGAAATAAACATTTTCCCTATTTTAAGAGATAGTCAATATTTGTACAATGATATAAATACTGCAGGGTTTAAGGAAGTCAGATGGCTTCATCTTGGAGGCTGATGTCTAAGAGCTTCTAATTTCTTATCCTTTTCATGTAGTTCTTTACTCTGCAGCTCAGAGAGAGAGCTTAAGTTGGAGGCTGTCACAATAATTAATAGCTTCTTGTTTATTTGCCTACAAAGCCTGAAAAGTCTTGGAAAAGAACCATTTAATTTCACTTTTTGTATTTTTTTTTCTTTTTTACTATAACAGCTTTCCAAAAATATCCAGTAGCTAACATGAAAAGATGAAATCAAGAAACAGTTGTAGGATGAAAAAAATCAGTCTTTTATATTTTTTATTTTCATTATATAAAGGTTTTAAATATTGTAAACTTTGCCCAGCTTCAAATTCAAGCTGAAGAACAAGAAAAGGTAATCTTTCAAAAGATAAATGAAATATATATATATATATATTTTTTTTTTTTCACTATGAAAATGCTTTAATGGTGGTGGCTGTACAGCACGTGATGTCAAAACAGGAAAGAACACACACACACAGTGAGACAGGCTATCAGAGCAGGCTGGGAGTGAATAAGGAGTTCCCACGGCCTTGGCCTTCCGGCTCTGGCGGCTCTTTATTTATGTGTGTGTGTATATATATATATATATATTCCCCACCCACCACAAGGCCTGGATCTCCCTGGCAGCACAGTGGTTAAGAGGCTGAGCCTCCATTGGAAGGGAGCCAGGTTTGATCCCTGGTCAGGGAACTAAGATCCCACACGCTGCAAGGCATGACAAAACAAAAAATCACAAGTTTCTACATTTGTCAATCTACTCATTCTTAGGTAGTCATAGGAATGGATTTAGCTGATAGACTTTCCCCTTCTGAGATGTCATCATAGAAGATAAAAAATTGTGATGTGTGACAATTTTAGCACTGGGGCTTCCCAGGGGGCTCAGTGATTAAAGAATCTACCAGCCAGTGCAGAAGGTGCAAGAGACACGGATTCAATTCCTGGGTCTGGAAGATCCCATGGAGTAGGAAATGGCAACCCACTCCAGTACTTTTGCCTAGAAAAATCCATGAACAGAGCATCCTGGAGGGCTACAGTCCATGGAGTCAGAGTCAGATATGACTGAGTGGCTGGGCACACACGCACACAATTCAAACACTACAGAAAATATAATGATGAAAATTGTGTGTATGAGCCACTTACCTTTGGACCAATTTTGTGATATGGTTCTATGACTGGTATAGACATTGGTAAAAGAAAAATTCTTTCTAGAAAACTGTTAAGATGGAAGCGATCCAGCTGGGCATATTTAGGTATATTTTTGCCCTGCTTACTGCTCAGTGATACTTTAAGGTGGAATTTAAGTCATTTCAAACATTTCAGCATGTACTGCATTCTAAGATGCCTTGGCATAGATGCAAGCCTCTACGTATACCAGTAACCTGCAGCCGAATTTTTAATCTCATAAATCTTGAAATGGAAGAAGAGATTTGGAATTGAAAACTTTCACTGTCTCTTCCTCCTCCCCAAACTACTAGATTATTTAGAAGTTGGAGCACTAAAGTTAAGCACTAAATTAAGCATAAAACTATAATTAAAAAGGCTATTTGGGCAATTGCTGCTTTGTTTTTGTCCCGTTTCCTTACTTTTAAGTTGTGATTAAGACATGAGTATAAAAAGAGGCAGCATGAAAAATTTTGAACTAATCAATATTTGGTTGCAGTTCACCAGCTGAAACACAGAAATCTATACAATTATTTGAAAATTAATAATGTTGAAGTTTGTTTATTCAGTTGCTATTTTTTTGTTCTTTCCTTGCCATTTTCCACTACTATCCTGTTTAGTAAATTATTTGCATAGAATGACTTACAATAAAAAAGTGATAGTAAATATGGATTAGCATCGTACTATATACTCTGTCACCATATTTTGGCATTTATTTGCTTCATAATTGAAAGCTCATATGAGAAATAATGTTAGCACATGGGAGAAAATGAACTATGATCTTGGGGGGAAAAGTGTGAAAGTGTGTACCCTTTAAATGTTAAATACCAGTTTAAGTTGCAATGTCAAGTTAAGTTACTTGAACTCTTATTACAGATGTTAATGTTAAGGTATAAGTAACAAAATTATATGTGCTTTCAAGGTTGTTTTGAGCACTGCGTAATGTAAGTATCAAAGCATGTTCAAGAAACATTAATCCAGTGAAAATGGATTTAAAGTTATTTTAACTACTTTCTTATTAATACTTGCTCCTAGTAGAAATAGAATTTGATGAGATTTCATAAAGCTAAAGTGTTCCTTACCATTTATTGTACAGTACACATCATCAAGGTGAATATCCAGCTTCCTTTCCTGATAGATGAACTATGTTATATCAGGTTCTTCCCCTAACATTGTTCATGATTGTTGTTAATTTTAGCCTGGTGGCAATTAAAAATCCTGGTTTCTTACCATCTGCAGAAGAGTTATTCACTAGGTAGGACAATGAGGAACAGATAAGTGTCTAAGCATAGATAATTGAAAGTCACTGCAATTCCCTTTAAATACTTTAACCACCTGTCAGGCTCTTTGACAATACAAGATCATTTTTCTGTCAATTTTCAGTTTTCCAATATCTCAAGAAATTGAGAGAATATCAACCTCTTTAATTGTTGAAAAATAAGTTTCAGAACATCAGAGCTTTCTTTTTCTCAAGACAAATGATTAGTTTGCTAAATATAAATAAAAATTCAATTTGCCTGACACTTGGAAATATCTTAAAGTGAATATGCAAATAGAAAATCTCCTTGCCAGAATTGCATTATAAATTAGGGTGAGCTTTAAAAAAAGAGAAGCAATGAATTTAAAGTCTTTTTAATAACTTCTTTTTCTTCTGGTCCCCTCCTTTCCCTATCAGCTTTTGCTTTCTTTTCTCTCTTTCAACCTTTCTCCCTTTGAAGTTCACAGATTTTAAAGGTACTATTGTTCTCTCTCATCTTTCCTTTCCTGCAGTTTCTTTCTGTTACCCTTTCCTTAGATGTCTATGGAAAATTGTATTTGCAAGTGACCTTTGAGTGGTTTTTGGCTCCAAGGATGTACTTTTGTTTCCTTAGTCTGGTGATCTGAGAAGTGGGCTTGAAAACCTGCTAAGTGAATATTGATCAACTTTGGTTGGTAGTGATTTTTGTCAGAATCACTTTAGAATATAATTCAAGTATATATTATCCCACTACAACCTTTTATAATAATGTCTTCATTCTTCAGTTTAGAATTAGGTATAAAATCAAAGGGTAGAAACCTTAAACATTTATTTGCAAATCATAGCCTACCATTTTCCTCAAAAATTGTCCTATGCCTGTTCTCTCTTCAAGCTTCCTTTACCTTAAGCCCATCGGATATTTTACTTAGTCATCTAATGCATCCAACATGTTCTCTGTACATTCACAACAGAAGGGAGCCCTGGGTTTGGGCAGAGCAGTACTGTGTAGTGGTACACCCCATCAATCTAGACCATGTGCTTCATCAGCCATTGATTATATTAACCATACTACTGCTATTTCATTATTAACCTTGTGGCCCACTATACTTCCAGATATACCCATCCTGTAACTTTCACAACCAGTTTTTGAATATAAGACGCAATTTGCAACATTCCTACTAAACTTAATCTTTTTTCTTTGGACTGAACATCCTCCCCTGTTGAGGTAATTTTTTATCTGATTCTTTCATTTATCATCTTTCTCAACTGTATGCCATTGAAAATTTGATAAGTTTACTTCCTGAGTCCTGCCCTAGTCATTAACTTTTTTTGTATAGAACAAGAGCAAAGACAGAATCTTTCATCAAATTAGAAGAAAATTCTAGTCAAGTTGACATTAAAAAATATCCTCTATGTATTCTTCTACCAGTTATAAATTTATTTCTGATCTTCCAGTATGTTAAGAAAGTCATGTCAAGTATATCAACAAAATTAAAATATTCTANTTCTTCTGGTCCCCTCCTTTCCCTATCAGCTTTTGCTTTCTTTTCTCTCTTTCAACCTTTCTCCCTTTGAAGTTCACAGATTTTAAAGGTACTATTGTTCTCTCTCATCTTTCCTTTCCTGCAGTTTCTTTCTGTTACCCTTTCCTTAGATGTCTATGGAAAATTGTATTTGCAAGTGACCTTTGAGTGGTTTTTGGCTCCAAGGATGTACTTTTGTTTCCTTAGTCTGGTGATCTGAGAAGTGGGCTTGAAAACCTGCTAAGTGAATATTGATCAACTTTGGTTGGTAGTGATTTTTGTCAGAATCACTTTAGAATATAATTCAAGTATATATTATCCCACTACAACCTTTTATAATAATGTCTTCATTCTTCAGTTTAGAATTAGGTATAAAATCAAAGGGTAGAAACCTTAAACATTTATTTGCAAATCATAGCCTACCATTTTCCTCAAAAATTGTCCTATGCCTGTTCTCTCTTCAAGCTTCCTTTACCTTAAGCCCATCGGATATTTTACTTAGTCATCTAATGCATCCAACATGTTCTCTGTACATTCACAACAGAAGGGAGCCCTGGGTTTGGGCAGAGCAGTACTGTGTAGTGGTACACCCCATCAATCTAGACCATGTGCTTCATCAGCCATTGATTATATTAACCATACTACTGCTATTTCATTATTAACCTTGTGGCCCACTATACTTCCAGATATACCCATCCTGTAACTTTCACAACCAGTTTTTGAATATAAGACGCAATTTGCAACATTCCTACTAAACTTAATCTTTTTTCTTTGGACTGAACATCCTCCCCTGTTGAGGTAATTTTTTATCTGATTCTTTCATTTATCATCTTTCTCAACTGTATGCCATTGAAAATTTGATAAGTTTACTTCCTGAGTCCTGCCCTAGTCATTAACTTTTTTTGTATAGAACAAGAGCAAAGACAGAATCTTTCATCAAATTAGAAGAAAATTCTAGTCAAGTTGACATTAAAAAATATCCTCTATGTATTCTTCTACCAGTTATAAATTTATTTCTGATCTTCCAGTATGTTAAGAAAGTCATGTCAAGTATATCAACAAAATTAAAATATTCTATGTGGTAGTTTCCAAATCAGTAATACTGTAAAGTGGCTAAAACCTAAGTCACTGTACATGTAATTTTTTTAATAAATCCTTTTTGATTTCAAGTTTTCTTAATTTATTTTTAAAATGCCCATAAGCTGCTTGTTTAATAATTCTTTCTTTTTCCAGCATTTTATGTGACTATTAGTTTAATCACTTCCACATTAGAGATGTTTAACAGTCTATTAAGGCCAAATTTTACATGGAAATAAATCTCCTATTTCATAATGTAAGTCATCAAGGAAAAGGAATACATATCATAATTAGTTTTCCTAAAATGTATCTATGTTAAGTATCTATGTATCTATGTTAAGTGAGGATGAGCGAACAAAGTTATTAGAATGCAATGGGTATTTTACAAAATTATGTGTTCATTCCTCCCTTCACAGAATAATTAAATCAGTCAAATGTCTACTATGTATTCAGTGTTGTATAGTAGAGAAAATGAAGTAGAAGTTTGGCTTTTTTATATCCAGTACCCTTAAAGGACATGAAATCTAGATAATGAGACAAAAATAACAAATTAGTAATAAGAATGCGTATATAAACTGTTTTACATTCTTACAGTAGAAAGGAGAAAATAGCAGATTAGTATACTCATTTAAAATCATATCTTTGTACTTTACCTTACTTGATCAGAAGGTTTTATGGTAGATAATTCATAACTATGGTATAATGTATAAAATTAAAAATGTATTTATGTACTGCCTTGACAACTGGAGGGCCTCAAATGGCCTTTATGTAAGTTTCCCTACCCACAATGCTACTGCACAAATATGGCTCTTTAGCCAAACAACCCTGCTCATTAAAGGGACCAAATCAATTTCTTACTTATAGCTGAGTATCACATTTCTGTTCCCTGTCACTCCACAGAATTATTCAAACAAGCCAATTGCATACTTGCTTTTGTACTAGAGGTACCTCACCTTCATGATTCTACAAAACTCATCTTCCAGACCACAGCATCTGGCTGTTTACTCTGTTTCTGAGAGCAGCACCTGTGAGGGCTCTGAATAGAATGTGGGGGTCATCTTCTCCCAGGCTGTATTTGTGACTAATAAACTACCATTGATCTCCTTTGTCCCAAGCTGGGTGTTATATGTTCAGCCATTGCCATAACCTTAGGAAAAGAAAAATCCTTTATTAGTGGATGAATAGGTGGTGTTTAAAACACTAAACCAGATATTGAAGAATTAGCCTATGAATAATGAAGGCATTAACTTAAATGGAAATGAAAAGTAAGAAAAGATTCTGAATTTAAAAAAAAAATGGGGATAGGCATGGCCATGGTGTATTCGTGACAAAAGGTGAAGACTGTTCTGGCTAGAGCAGAAGGTGTTTTTGAGGAATAAATATATTTAATTAAAGATCATGGGCCATGAGAATTATTAAAAAGAACTGGATACAATGGTTTAAATTAATGAGTCATTTCAAAAGGAAGAACCCTGATAAAAGCCATATTTGAGGAATATTAGAAATATGGAAGCCAGAAAGTTATAAAATTTCAGGCTTATTAGAAATTCTAGGGACTTCCCTGGTGGCTCAGACAGTAAAGAATCTACCAGCAATGCAGGAGAACTGGGTTCAATTCCTAGGTTGGAAAAATCTCTTGGAGAAGGGAATGGCAATCGACACCGGTATTCTTGCCTGGAGAATTTCATGGATAGAGGAGTCTGACAGGCTACAGTCCATGGGTCACAAAGAGGCGAACATGACTGAGGTTTCAGGGAACTTTCACTTTCAAGGAACAAAACATTGAAATGTTAGGTTTCCCAGATGGCACAGTGGTAAAGAATCCACCTGCCAATGCAGCAGATGCAAGAGATTTTAGTTCTGTGTTCCTTTCAAATCTTGGATCTCCTCTCCCAGATTCTTGCCATGTGATTATCCAGTATAAGTTGAAGTTTGAATGTGTCTTGCCTGCCTCCCATGCCATCTTTTGGTACCTCTATCTTGTGGAAAGTATTGTCTTGAATTTGATGATTGTACTTGTTTGTCCTATTATGATTACTGAGATCCAAAGAAACAAGTTTAATTACCCTCCCATGGGGACAGTAAGCCTTCTGTACTGCAGTTAGGATCCAAACAAGATAACTGGATTGCCTAACATAATTGAAGCAGAGAACTGCAAAGTGGAATTTGAATTCAAATTTTCCAGTTAGTAGTCTTTCCATTACACTACTGTTGTCATTGACAAAGGCAGGTAAGAGAAAACATGTATCTATGGATTATTTTACCTTTTGCATGATCTAATTTTGTGATGAGAAGCATAAAATGAAATGACTATATATATATATAGGCTTTTTTTTTACATACATGGACTCAGATTCTCTCATCTTTAGGGACTACTGAATTTTAACATCTCGAAAATGTGTAAGAATAATAAAAGTAATTACTGCTTGTTTTTAAAGTGTAATTAGTTAAAGCTTCTGTCATTTTGTTTCAAAGGACTGTATATGCTAATTCTTTCAAAAGAGATATTCTCCATAGGGAGTTTTCTGGTAATCATGACTCTGTAAACACCTTTGCTTTAGTCAAATCCACACAGGAAATGTAGATTCAGACGCTTTCAAATAGTTTAGATTCCCAAACTACAGAAGCTTATGCCATATAATTTTTTTGAGATTACAACTAGCATAATTATTTAAAAAATGCGACTCAAAGCTCAGGAGCTATAGCTTTTTTATGTGAGAGGAATTGATGGTTCTGCGTTTTGTGCTCTGTTTTCTGTTAGTGTCATTCTGGTGTTGATAAATGCAGACATTGTTATAAATTGGGTAGCCCTGGCATACGAAAAGGCATCTACCTTTTTTGTTTTCATTTGAAAAATTACAATATAAGTTGAAGTGTCAAATGTATTGTGGTATGTATTCAAGTGTAATTCATCTGATTTCTTTCCATCTAAACTGGAATCGTAAAGTTGAATATCACATTAAGGTCTGCATTAGTTATTCAGGTGCTAGGATTTTTTTTTAACACAGAAATGCCCTGGAGCATTAAATCTTTTTTTTATATTCATCTTAGTAACTAGAAAAAGAACTTTGTAGTGGTTGCTTGAAAATGAAAACTGCTGGGAACTGAGGGAGAGGAGATGTATGCAGTTCTTTGTCCTGAGTCTCAGCTTGTGGGGCACACAATTCTTCCACGAAGAATGAGTTCTGTGGGATTTTTATACCTTTATTATAAAAAATAAAAGTTTGAACTTGGGGATATTTTCCCCTTTTTTATGACATTGTAATGTTCTGGACAGATAAATTCCAAACTCTAAGGAGCAATCTAAAACCTTTGAAACATAAAGACTGAAAGTAACAATATGTTACAAACAAAAGAAGCTTTGTAAACTCTACAATAAGAAGTCACTTCATCACATTACCTTTCAAATTTCTCTTCAAAGCAGGTGAAACTTCCCAGTCTGAGTATATTGTTAATAGAATACAGCACCAATTCCCATGACAATTTATTGAACTACACTCACCTTCTGTTATTACCAAAAGACTTTTGAAGAAACCTTAAGCCCAGGTGCAGTATGCCCATGGGTTTAGGGGGGTGGGAACTGGAATAAAGGGAAACTTATGGGAACTAAATGAAAGCTCTGACCAAGGACATGATTTATCTCACTCATAAGTTAATAGTTTCCATGAGCAAATTATAAATTTGTCAGGACATATTGAGGTGTCCACTCAGTCCAACATATTGTACCATTCCTGTGATTGTTTATTTCTACTGATGTTTAAGGAAGTGTTCATTTTTCTCTTGGGAGATAAGAGAACTAATCATTAATCTGGAGGTAACAGACATATTATCACAGAGTTGGGAAGGAGGCCATTTTCAGAGATACTTCAGCTCTTCAACTACTGATAACTTTAGGAATGGCTAGGAAGCTTCTTCAGTAACCTAAGTTCTAACGATGCTTGCTGTCATTATGTTGAAGGTAAAACTTATAGTAGATGTATAGTGGATACCAGCAATGGAGCTCAAGCTGGAAAGGAGGGCAGAGATGATAATTCCAGGTGACAGTCCTTGATCTGACTTATTAGGAATAGAAAACACCCTTTTTCAAATTCCCAGATATTATGTAGGATTATGTTAACCTACTTACAGTTACAGGATCACAATGACTTTAGACCCAGTTGCTCTAGTGGTAAAGAATCTGCCTGAAAATGCAGGAGATACAAGAGTCTTGGTTTTGATCCTTGGGTTGGGAAGATCCCGAGTAGGAAGTGGCAACCTACTCCAGTATTCTTGCCTGGAAAATCCCATGGACAGAGGAGCCTGGTGGGCTACAATCCATGGGGTCACACAGAACTGGCCATAACTGAGCAACTGAAAACATACACACAGAGAAGTATGAGAAGAGAATTGGGAAAGGCAGTCAGGAGGCTACTGCAGGAGCCACTTGAAAGAACGTGGTGGCATGAGTCAGAAGTGC
This sequence comes from Raphicerus campestris, assembly GCA_006410735.1. Lineage (NCBI taxonomy): Eukaryota > Metazoa > Chordata > Mammalia > Artiodactyla > Bovidae > Raphicerus > Raphicerus campestris. Next base: position 60,272 of record SJYW01035086.1, read on the forward strand.
CGGGGTCCAGCCCCGGTGGATCCAGGGAATTCGAAGTGGAGACGCTGAATAACTTGGATTGGGGAGAATGCTAATAAAATCTCTGAACAAGAGATTTGCACCATCTACAAGGGCCACCAGAGGGAAGGAGAGGGAGAAAGGGAGCAGGAGAGAGACACGGGGGGNATCTTTTTCTACGTCCTGCTTACATTGAGTAACGTCCTCCCAGGTGTCTAAAAGATAAAGAATATGGAGGTCTGGCAGCAATCTTTGAGTCAACAGTGAAAACCCGTCACCAATATGATTTTTAACTCTTTAGAAAAGGCTCTGTGTCTTTAAGATGCTTTCAGGCTTTGTGCCTCTCAAGGCTGAGAGGCTGTAAGCAATTCACAAGCTGTAAGGAGTCCGGAAAAAACCAGGTAGGCAAGCTAAAGAGCTATCAGAAGGGGTTCAACTGAGCTGACTTTTTCCCAGAGAATATCGGAAGAGTGGAAAAGCAGAGTGCAGAGGCCGGCAGATTCTTATTTTTTGGGGGGGTGGATGCTCAGGAAATGCCATGGGGAACCCCTGAAGTTTGATCACGCCCTGTGTATGCCAACTTCCTCCCATGTGACCCTGTCACGGGTGGGATTCCTCACACTGGCTCCCGGCACAGAAGGGTTGCTGTAGATGTGGAGTCAAATGCATATATTTAGAATAATGTAAAGATACATTTGGCATGTTTGTCTGATGGATCACTATGTGATGTGAGGACAAGAAAGGCGACAAAGATGACTCTAAATTTTATTTCTTTAATCTGAGAAATAGGAGAATGGAGGAATTTTATGTGTGATTTTGGACCATTGGAGAAGTAGATTGAGGAAAATAAAACAGATATTTGGTTTCAGATATGTCGAGTTTGAAATGCCAGTTAGATAGCCAAGAGGAGATGTGAGCAAATGGAAATATGAATATGATATCTGGTGACAGGTAGAGAACAGAGAAACATTTAAGTGTATCAGTAGGAAGATATTTAAAGTCATAAACATGAATAACAACAGGAGTGAGTATAGATAATGAAAGTAGTTCCTGGAGTATGCGTTATGGTGTAAAGTTTGTGGTAAATACCTTATCCTCTGAGTCAAACGCCCTTCTGTGAAAGTCTGTGCCACAACCATGAACACTGACTTCTACATTTCCCCAATGCCCGGCTGATGGTGCTATTACTCTTACGTCCTAACTGTCAAAGATGGGTTTTGTTTTCTTAACTGAATAAAATTCTATTCAACAGGCTGTTCAAAACTTTAAGAAATGAGCTGGCTTTTCCTCAAGTAAAGCCTCCTAAGCAGAAGTTAATTTTTCATTAGTTGAAAGACTTGGGAGTCCAGTCACATGCTTTCTAAGACATGACTCAGTGAACAAACTCCGCAGCCTACAGACACTTGATGTATCTCCTGCACAGTGAAATGGGATAGGAGCTGCCTAATGTCATTTCATTGTTCCCAGTTCTTCCTGAGACAGTCGGGAAGGAACAGGGCAATGAGAAATGGTATGTCTTCCATCACAATTGATATAAGCACGAATAAGGCATATCATATGACTAGTGTTCTTTCTACCTTTTTGAGTTCATGGCTGAGACTCTTATAACAAAAGACAGATTAATAAGATAAAAATAAACAGAAATTTCTCTGTACCTCATGTATACATGAAAGATCTTCAGGGAAAAATAAGTAACTCTTCAAGGTGGTTTAGAGTTCAGTATGAAATGCCATATTAATATGACAATACTTTTTAATGGTAGAATCAGTGACTTTTAGGAAAGATGAATGGGTCTTTAGAAGAAAAGATGGAAGATGTGATAGCCTGTGGCGAAGTTTGTCTGGTTGGTGTGATTTCCTCTCCTGTGATGAGTCCATCTTCCATGGTTGATAACATTCCTGGATAGGGGATGTGTGCCAAGTGAGCTCCTTTGGAGGCTATGTCTTTTGGGAGACAAGGGGAATTTAGAGAAAGCCTCTCCCTGCATTTGTTGTTTATCAGGTGCCAATAGCTCACACACACACATACATGAAAATCAATATACCAAAGCAGCGTATTTTGGGATTCCATGTCCAGCTATGCCTCAGTGGTTATGAGTTACCCTTTATCTGCAGCTTCTGAATGGCTTTACCTCTGTGCCCCATAGAGAAATACAGAAAGCCTCTGTTAGTATCACGGTTGGTCCTGACACTTACCCAGTGTGCTGTACTGTAGCTGTTTGGCCTTCAGCTTCTCCTCTCCCAGAGGGAAGTGTTTTGAGCTTCTGACCGTGCAACATAAGAATTATTTTCTTCAAGATATTTGGCATGCTCCTACTGCGGGGTGTGTTTTGTGGTTATGCACTTCTGTTGTTCCAAGGACTGGGATTCCTAGCAAATTTTTCTGGTTCTCAGTTGCTGTATAGCAAAAATCTATTTACTTAAAATGCTAACTACTTTATTAAATCCTGCAAATATGTCGTTAAAGAATTTGGAAAGGCTTGACTAGGTGATTCTTTTGCACTAACACCTCTTCCATCCCCCAACTCTCATCATTTGAATGTCTACATCCATACCTCAACGTTTTTCTCTTTTGCTCTGTGTTCTCTTGGATCTTTCCATCATTCTAATCTCACCAAAAATGTTTCGTCTTTAAAGAGCTGTCTTTGTATTCAAGTTGAAGTACTTACCTTAATAAAATAAATTTGTTAAAATGGGGACTAAAGCCAGACCGAAGTGAACTGAAGAGAGAATGGAAAAGCTAGAATTAAAATTTTACATGTGAAGAAAAATTGAGCAAAGCAGAGATCAATGTTGTTGTTGGTGGCGGCAAGGTTATTGGCCTGATTCCTATGAACATTCTGCATCCTTCCTTTAGGAGAAAGCCTTGACCATTTCATCCATCTCCATATGGTATAAGTGAAATTAGCCTTAGATGTATATTTTCATCTGAATTATTTTATGTGGTTGAATTTATTGGTCCTTGTTTCCCAATATCTGTTTCTTCTCTTCTATTCTTTAATAATAGTTGAAGAATAATGGGAAGCATCCAGGAACTGACACTGAGTAAAAATATACCTGACAGTGAGACTCCAAATTCAGTTTCAATATAATCTAAATGTGTCTATTTGAAGAAGTTACTTACCTGGAAAATAGTATTTTACAAACTCTCTCAATGTCCTTTAATTTCCCCAGTTCCATGTGAATATTTGAAGACCATAGTTTACTTACAGTCACTGTGAATAATTTGCATTTTTAGTTGTGAAATATGGGCATAGATAAACAATTATCCAACCTTCCAGGGAGCTTTTTAATTTAATTATTAGAAATCTACTCACTTATTATTTGTCTTCAACAGAAAAATAATTAACAGATGTTATATTTTCCACATAGATTTTAATTTTCTGCAAATAAGTTGACATTCTATCTAGGTTAACATCACAAGCATATAAAAATGAATTAATTCAAGTAAAATGAAATGAGAACATATTCTCTTTTTAAATAAATAATATATATTTAATATTTTATTGTGTATAAAACTCTAACTTCCTACATCTAGAATAGCATAAAAAAACCTGCCATTTTAGTTTCATATAAAAGTTCAACTAAAAAGTTAACCATATGTTCAATTAAGAAACTTATCCCTAATTATGAGTTTCATAACAAAAATGATTTTCTCCTGTGAGGAACAGAGACAGACTTTTGTGAAAATGCAGTTTGAAATTTTTTGGCAAACTGCAATTTGAATTTTCCATCAGCATTTCAAAAATAAGTTTGTCAGTATGACAAAAGGAAGACAATGCAGCCGCCTACTTTTCCTGACACCTGCTGTGCTTCCCAAATGATGATTCTGGCATTCGTGCTTTGCTATAGCAAAGAAAAGAAATAAAACTAAGGTTCAGATAAGGTCCAATTCTGTGATACAATCTGTAACTTCTGAATGACCAACATAAGGCCAAAACACATCTATTTTAATATTTTGGCAACTAGCTTATAATTTCTCCCCTAAACTCGATGATGCTCTAGGTAGATGGTACATTTTTAAATCAACTATTTTTTAAATCATATTTATGAACACACAGAGAAATTTGCTCCTGTGAATTCTGAAGAAACTGTTTAGGTGCATTAAAAACAGAAATCAAAAAGTCTTCCTTTTAGAGTAAATGTTGATGATGTTATCTCCATGGCAACTTAATCATTAAAAAAAATAGGAGTATAATTGCTTTACAATGTTGTGTTCAGTTCAGTTCAGTCACTCAGTTGTGTCTGACTCTTTGCAACCCATGAACCGCAGCACGCCAGGTCTCCCTGTCCATCACCAACTCCCAGAGTTTACCCAAACCCATGTCCATCGAGTTGGTGATGCCATCCAGCCATCTCATCCTCATTCATCCCCTTCTCCTCCTGCCCTCATTCTTTTCCCATCATCAGGGTCTTTTCCAATGAGTCAGCTCTTTGCATCAGATGGCCAAAGTATTGAAGTTTCAGCTTCAACATCAGTCCTTCCAATGAACACCCAGGTCTGATCTCCTTTAGGATGAATTGTTTGGATCTCCTTGCAGTCCAAGGGACTGGTAAGAGTCTTCTCCAACACCACAGTTCAAAAGCATCAATTCTTTGGTGCTCAGCTTTCTTTATAGTCCAACTCTAACATTGTGTTAGTTATTGCTATGTAACAAAGGAAACTAGCTATATGTATACATATATCCTCTCCCTCTTGAAGCTCTCTCTTACTCCCTCCCTNACTGTCAAAGATGGGTTTTGTTTTCTTAACTGAATAAAATTCTATTCAACAGGCTGTTCAAAACTTTAAGAAATGAGCTGGCTTTTCCTCAAGTAAAGCCTCCTAAGCAGAAGTTAATTTTTCATTAGTTGAAAGACTTGGGAGTCCAGTCACATGCTTTCTAAGACATGACTCAGTGAACAAACTCCGCAGCCAACAGACACTTGATGTCTCTCCTGCACAGTGAAATGGGATAGGAGCTGCCTAATGTCATTTCATTGTTCCCAGTTCTTCCTGAGACAGTTGGGAAGAAACAGGGAAATGAGAAATGGTATGTCTTCCATCACAATTGATATAAGCACGAATAAGGCATATCGTATGACTAGTGTTCTTTCTACCTTTTTGAGTTCATGGCTGAGATTCTTATAACAAAAGACAGATTAATAAGATAAAAATAAACAGAAATTTCTCTGTACCTCATGTATACATGAAAGATCTTCAGGGAAAAATAAGTAACTCTTCAAGGTGGTTTAGAGTTCAGTATGAAATGCCATATTAATATGACAATACTTTTTAATGGTAGAATCAGTGACTTTTAGGAAAGATGAATGGGTCTTTAGAAGAAAAGATGGAAGATGTGATAGCCTGTGGCGAAGTTTGTCTGGTTGGTGTGATTTCCTCTCCTGTGATAAAAGTCCATCTTCCATGGTTGATAACATTCCTGGATAGGGGATGTGTGCCAAGTGAGCTCCTTTGGAGGCTATGTCTTTTGGGAGACAAGGGGAATTTAGAGAAAGCCTCTCCCTGCATTTGTTGTTTATCAGGTGCCAATAGCTCACACACACACATACATGAAAATCAATATACCAAAGCAGCGTATTTTGGGATTCCATGTCCAGCTATGCCTCAGTGGTTATGAGTTACCCTTTATCTGCAGCTTCTGAATGGCTTTACCTCTGTGCCCCATAGAGAAATACAGAAAGCCTCTGTTAGTATCACGGTTGGTCCTGACACTTACCCAGTGTGCTGTACTGTAGGTGTTTGGCCTTCAGCTTCTCCTCTCCCAGAGGGAAGTGTTTTGAGCTTCTGACCATGCAACATAAGAATTATTTTCTTTAAGATATTTGGCATGCTCCTACTGCAGGGTGTGTTTTGTGGTTATGCACTTCTGTTGTTCCAAGGACTGGGATTCCTAGCAAATTTTTCTGGTTCTCAGTTGCTGTATAGCAAAAACCTATTTACTTAAAATGCTAACTACTTTATTAAATCCTGCAAATATGTCGTTAAAGAATTTGGAAAGGCTTGACTAGGTGATTCTTTTGCACTAACACCTCTTCCATCCCCCAACTCTCATCATTTGAATGTCTACATCCATACCTCAACGTTTTTCTCTTTTGCTCTGTGTTCTCTTGGATCTTTCCATCATTCTAATCTCACCAAAAATGTTTCGTCTTTAAAGAGCTGTCTTTGTATTCAAGTTGAAGTACTTACCTTAATAAAATAAATTTGTTAAAATGGGGACTAAAGCCAGACCGAAGTGAATTGAAGAGAGAATGGAAAAGCTAGAATTAAAATTTTACATGTGAAGAAAAATTGAGCAAAGCAGAGATCAATGTGTTGTTGGTGGCAGCAAGGTTATTGGCCTGATTCCTATGAACATTCTGCATCCTTCCTTCAGGAGAAAGCCTTGACCATTTCATCCATCTCCATATGGTATAAGCGAAATTAGCCTTAGATGTATATTTTCATCTGAATTATTTTATGTGGTTGAATTTATTGGTCCTTGTTTCCCAATATCTGTTTCTTCTCTTCTATTCTTTAATAATAGTTGAAGAATAATGGGAAGCATCCAGGAACTGACACTGAGTAAAAATATACCTGACAGTGAGACTCCAAATTCAGTTTCAATATAATCTAAATGTGTCTATTTGAAGAAGTTACTTACCTGGAAAATAATATTTTACAAACTCTCTCAATGTCCTTTAATTTCCCCAATTCCATGTGAATATTTGAAGACCATAGTTTACTTACAGTCACTGTGAATAATTTGCATTTTTAGTTGTGAAATATGGGCATAGATAAACAATTATCCAACCTTCCAGGGAGCTTTTTAATTTAATTATTAGAAATCTACTCACTTATTATTTGTCTTCAACAGAAAAATAATTAACAGATGTTATATTTTCCACATAGATTTTAATTTTCTGCAAATAAGTTGACATTCTATCTAGGTTAACATCACAAGCATATAAAAATGAATTAATTCAAGTAAAATGAAATGAGAACATATTCTCTTTTTAAATAAATAATATATATTTAATATTTTATTGTGTATAAAACTCTAACTTCCTACATCTAGAATAGCATAAAAAAACCTGCCATTTTAGTTTCATATAAAAGTTCAACTAAAAAGTTAACCATATGTTCAATTAAGAAACTTATCCCTAATTATGAGTTTCATAACAAAAATGATTTTCTCCTGTGAGGAACAGAGACAGACTTTTGTGAAAATGCAGTTTGAAATTTTTTGGCAAACTGCAATTTGAATTTTCCATCAGCATTTCAAAAATAAGTTTGTCAGTATGACAAAAGGAAGACAATGCAGCCGCCTACTTTTCCTGACACCTGCTGTGCTTCCCAAATGATGATTCTGGCATTCGTGCTTTGCTATAGCAAAGAAAAGAAATAAAACTAAGGTTCAGATAAGGTCCAATTCTGTGATACAATCTGTAACTTCTGAATGACCAACATAAGGCCAAAACACATCTATTTTAATATTTTGGCAACTAGCTTATAATTTCTCCCCTAAACTCGATGATGCTCTAGGTAGATGGTACATTTTTAAATCAACTATTTTTTAAATCATATTTATGAACACACAGAGAAATTTGCTCCTGTGAATTCTGAAGAAACTGTTTAGGTGCATTAAAAACAGAAATCAAAAAGTCTTCCTTTTAGAGTAAATGTTGATGATGTTATCTCCATGGCAACTTAATCATTAAAAAAAATAGGAGTATAATTGCTTTACAATGTTGTGTTCAGTTCAGTTCAGTCACTCAGTTGTGTCTGACTCTTTGCAACCCATGAACCGCAGCACGCCAGGTCTCCCTGTCCATCACCAACTCCCAGAGTTTTACCCAAACCCATGTCCATCGAGTTGGTGATGCCATCCAGCCATCTCATCCTCATTCATCCCCTTCTCCTCCTGCCCTCATTCTTTTCCCATCATCAGGGTCTTTTCCAATGAGTCAGCTCTTTGCATCAGATGGCCAAAGTATTGAAGTTTCAGCTTCAACATCAGTCCTTCCAATGAACACCCAGGTCTGATCTCCTTTAGGATGAATTGTTTGGATCTCCTTGCAGTCCAAGGGACTGGTAAGAGTCTTCTCCAACACCACAGTTCAAAAGCATCAATTCTTTGGTGCTCAGCTTTCTTTATAGTCCAACTCTAACATTGTGTTAGTTATTGCTATGTAACAAAAGAAACTAGCTATATGTATACATATATCCTCTCCCTCTTGAAGCTCTCTCTTACCCCCTCCCTCCCCGCCTGCATCCCATCCCTCTAGGTCCTCACCATATTGAGCTGAGCTCCCTGTGCTATACAGCAGCTTTCCACTAGCTAGCTATTTCACACATGGTAGTGTATATACATCAGTGTCACTCTCCCATTTCGTCCCACCCTCTCCTTCCCTTCTAGATTCCATATATATGCATTAATATATGATATCAGTTTTTCTTATTTTCTTCACTCTGTATGACAGAGTGCAGGTCCATCAAATCACTTTTTATATACTAGTGCCACAGCAGGCTTATCATTCAATAATATATATGATAAAGGTAAAATGTGCCTTTAAAATGTGAGTATCTATTTGTACTACCTAACTTCACCATTGTAGAAGTGAAAACTTACATTATTTTAGTAATTTTGAGGGAGCCACACAGTTTTCCTGGAACAATATCACATCTGACTTTTGATCATTTCATGTATTACATGGCAATTGCCCATTAGAAACTTAAGTTATTTTTCAAAATATAAGGCCACCCATAGCTTGCATTCTATTTCAGTTGGTCTGGGTAGTAACACAGTCATCTCTGAGTGTGATATGTAGGTAACTAGGGGAATGACTATTTACTGAAGACTTGCCATCTTTGGTCACTGTAGGTCACAGAATGTTAATCTTGATCAGTAGAATTGGTACTTGTTTAGCTGAGTTGGATCCAGATTAAGGTAGGTAGCCTCCTTAGGATATGTTATACATGGCATGGAATTCTCATATCATCATTTGGGAACCGATACTTTCTTGTTCCTACAGCTTTTACTCAGAGAACTTGTTGCTGCTAAAGAATCAAAATCTCAATAGGACATCTTAGTGTTTCATAAGATACATTTTATGTATGTGTGTGTTTACTTTTTCGGAATACCAATATGTCTACAAAGAAAAGCATTTAACATTTCAGACAACTTCCTATTGACCAAAAACTGCAGATAGTCAAACCTCATTTCATACAAACTAGAAGGTATAAATTTCCTTTTTCATTCTTTTTTTTCCCCTATATTACTAAAAANGGAATACCAATATGTCTACAAAGAAAAGCATTTAACATTTCAGACAACTTCCTATTGACCAAAAACTGCAGATAGTCAAACCTCATTTCATACAAACTAGAAGGTATAAATTTCCTTTTTCATTCTTTTTTTTCCCCTATATTACTAAAAATTCAGTACTATTTCTGGTCCATATTTTATGTTTTCCCAGATTCTGGGCAGAAAACATATCAAGGCATATTGTAAATAGTGCTGCAATGATCATTGGCATGCATCTATCTTTTCGAATTACAGTTTTCTCTGGACATATGCCCAGGAGTGAGATTGCTGGATCATATGGTAACTCTATTTTTAGCTTTTTAAGGAATCTCCATGCTGTTCTGCACAGTGGCTGTACCAGTTTACATTCCTACCTACAGTGTGGGAAGATTTCTTTTGCTCCACATCCTCTCCAGCACTTAATTTTTGTAAATTTTTTTTTGATGATGGTCATTCTGATGGTGTGAGGTGATACCTCTTTGTAATTTTGATTTAAATGTCTTTAATAATTAGTGATGTTAGCATTGGTTCTACAGAATTACTAGTTTTTTAACTAATAGTATCTCCCCCTTTCCTCTCCTCTCCTTTTCTCTCTCTATACAACAGTGTTTTTATTTAAGAGCACAGTTTTAAAAATAGAGAACTGTAGGCTTGGGTCCTGTGTCTGCTAGGTTGTAGTTTGATAATTTACTCAAGTTACTTTGACTTTCTAAATTATTAATTTCCTAATCTTTAAAATTATAATACTTTTTTTCACTTGCAATTGTAAACATTAAATATAAAAATGATTAAGTTCATTATATTAATAATTATATAAATGTATTTGTACATAAAACTATTAATTTCATTAAATATGAAACTATTAATGTAGTGCCCAAGACATATGTCTGTTTATAATCATTATTAATTAATCAATAAGATTTTATTATTGCATGGATCAATGAAATAACTGAGTAAATGAGTAATACATGGACTGAATATCTGGAGAAGGAAATGGCAATCCATTCCAGTATTCTTGCCTGGAAAATCCCACGGACAGAAAAGCCTAGTAGGTTACAGTCCACGGGGTCACAAAGAGTCGGACACGACTGAGCGACTTCACCTTCACCTTCACCTTGAATATCTGTGTCTCCTCTAAATTCCTATGTTGAAACCCTAATCTGCAATATTATATTTGGAAGTGAGGCCGTTAGGAGGTAATTATGGGGGTAGAACCTTTATGCATAGAATTAATGTCCTTATTAGAAGTGACCCAAAGAGATAATCTCTCTCTCATCTAAGGACACATCAAAATCTGTGAGAAATAAGATTCTGTTGTTTAAGACTTTGTGTATGCAGTTATAGCAACCAAAACAGAGTAACACAGAAATATTGGGATAGTTATGGGATGCTCACAGAAAGAAAGAAAAACCTAGGGAAGCAAGCATAGGAATCATGAGATCCATGAATCTCCCTGATAGTTTCCAATAGCTTCAAAACAGTCTCTCTGGAGTGTTTCATCTGCCTCTTGTTCATTTGTTATTCTCAAGATTTTAATTTCTGGAAGGGAGTATGAGTGACCCACCTGGGTCAGGTGTACTTTGCAAGGATGAAGGGAGGAGCATGCAGAGTGACAGATCTTTGACAGCCATTTCTATGAAGAACACAGGGAAAGTGAGAATTCTTCCACAAAGAAAAAGAGGGAGACTGATTTTCAAAGAAAACAGATGTGTGAGAATGGCTGGAAAATATCTAACAAATTCATACTATATTTATCCCTTGTATGTTTAAAATATAAAGAGAAAGTCATAGACATAATGTTTTCTCATAGATACAGTTTTAAATTGTCTCTACTTTACATAACTGTACATCGTGCACACGTACATGCATGCACACACTATCCTGTTTCTGCAGTGATAGCCTGAAGTCCAAATGACAAGTACTTGGCCTTGAGTGATTCCCCTCTCTCCTGTTATGTCATAATATGATGTGATAGTCTATTAACTGAACATAAAGGTATCTTTATCTACCTCTAATGCACTTTATATACATTAGTATGAGAAAGATCACTGGAAAGGTAAGACTACTAAGATATATGATTAAACATGTATGTGGGCTCTTGTATGGAAATAAAACCCAAGTTGTAGTTGATTTTCTTCTATGTGGTATGGATTGTGGGTCAATACATCTATTAAACTACCATCCAGTGTAAAACTCCTCCAGAGTCTAGAGAAAGCAAGCAAGAAAGTGACCAACAAACCTCATTTTCCTGACAACTTCATGACTAGGTTTTTGGAAGTTAGTTAATTTTCACCAATCTCTGCATTTATGTAAATTGTCAGGTATAAAATTTGGAAGGTTAGTTGAGGTGGGTAATGTCTTTCTTCTGCTCTTTCTGTGTATGGTACACACCCCAAGTCATGGAGGTAATGTGTTTTAAGATGTCAGCCTGCAAGTGTGAGGCTTGTGTGCTCATTGATTAATTGATTACCCATGCAGATTAAGTAACAGACATGGCTATAAGACAAAGAGTTGCAGAGGTGATAGGGATTTCCAATATTCTAAACTAAAGTGAAGACACTTATGTTCCTAAAGATAACCATCCCAAATGCTGTTTCTTGATTTCCCTGCCTTACTGATTGTGGCATACAGCAGCTTTCTGGGTCAGATCTATAGTACCATTCTTACTTTTTCACTGGTGGGTTGACCCAGATTTCCTTTCATGAGTGATTGAAGGCCTTGACCATCTACCATCTTTTCTGTTTTGTTTTGCAGTAATGTAACCATAATTTTGGACATAGTACAGAAAAGAAAGTGTCCCAATCACTTGAACTTCAGCTGTACTTTCATAGGCTCCTATTTTATAGTGGTTATATTATTGTCCTTTATTTACTGTTTTATTACTATGAATATTCTATCAAATACTGAAACATTCTTTTGTCCTCATGTTTAGTGGCATGAGCAAGGCTCAATGACCAACTCTTAGATTTCAAATTAGTGAAACTATTGTTGAATTCCTAATAGAAAGTATGTTATCCTTTGAGTGGAATAATCTTAAAGTCCATAGAACCTGATTTCTTGGTGAAAAAATTAGAACTATTATGAAGGTATATATTTGAGTACAAACTTGAAGTCACTAACCATTCCAACCATTGGATCTGGGACCTATGCATTTTACCTATAAGAGAAACTGCAACATTAATTGGCATCTTATTTCAATCACATCCCACAAGTCAGTATGTCATTGCATCATTTGTAAAACTGTCTCTGGATGACAAAGTAGATGGTANCCTTACTGATTGTGGCATACAGTCACAATCAGTATGAAGATATATATTTGAGTACAAACTTGAAGTCACTAACCATTCCAACCATTGGTTCTGGGACCTATGCATTTTACCTATAAGAGAAACTGCAGCATTAATTGGCATCTTATTTCAATCACATCCCACAAGTCAGTATGTCATTGCATCATTTGTAAAACTGTCTCTGGATGACAAAGTAGATGGTACTAGAGAATCCCAAAGGCATCAGTCTGTTGCCCTACTTTTGCTGTCAAATAAGAGATGTGAGTAAGTCAGTACTATGTAAAATAGTATGTGATGAATTGTATACCATTTGTGCATGCTTAGTCACTCTGTCGTGTCTGAACTTTTGTGACATTTATGGACTGTACCCTGCCAGGCTCCTCTGTCCATAGGATTTTCTAGGCAAGAATATTGGAGTGAGTTGCCATTGCCTCCTCCAGGGGATCTTCCCTACCCAAGGATTGAACCCTCATCTCCTGTGTGTTCTACGTTGCAGGCAGATTCTTTACCTGTTGAGCCACAGGGGAAGCCCACAGTATACAATGAATGTAGCAGATCAATTTGTTGTCATGCTGGCAGTTATTTGAAGGGAAGGGAGGCACATTCATTTCTACAATAAAGTTGATTCCAGGGAAGGAAAAGTATAACTTTTAATATAAAAGGAGCTCAGTATAATAACTTGCTTCTAGATTGGCTTCTTGAAGGCATCAAGTTAAATGGGAATCATCAGTTTTATTTATTTGTTATTACTTTGTTTATTTTCATTGCTGGAAACATACAACCTAGACCACAGTAGTCAAATCAGATTTGGTGGGTAGAAATCCAGTGACAGCCTCTATTCTGACATACGGGGCATTTTTATGAGTCCATTTTTATATACGTAGATCATTCTTGCACTGGGCTAGATGGCAAGGATACTGATTTTCATCTACAGAATAGATCATCATGTCTACTTGATTGCTAAAAGCCTANCAGCCTCTATTCTGACATACGGGGCATTTTTATGAGTCCATTTTTATATACGTAGATCATTCTTGCACTGGGCTAGATGGCAAGGATACTGATTTTCATCTACAGAATAGATCATCATGTCTACTTGATTGCTAAAAGCCTATAATATATAAAGAGTTTTCTGATGAGATTTTACAAGGAACATGGGCATTCTTATTTTTTGAGAGTATTCTGAAGAGATCCATTTCATGTTTACCTCTTCCTCTGGTGGGCAAAACGAGGTCTTATACATCAGTAACTTGTTTATACTCTGTTTTTGTTTATCTATGTTTTAAAGCTATTTATTTATTTTTAAATTTTTGGCTGTGCTCAGTCTTTATTGCTACAAGTGGGTTTTCCTTAGTTGCGGCAAGCAGGAATTGCTCTCTAGATTGTGGAGCACGGGCTTCTCTTTGCGGCAGGTCCTCTTTGTGAAGGAGCATGGGCTATAGGGTGTCTGGGCTTCAGTTGTTGCAGCTCATGGGCTCTAGAGCACAAGTAGAGTAGTTGTGGCACATGGGCTTAATTGCCCTGAGGCACGTGGAGTCTTCCCAGAGTAAGAGTCAATCCATGTCCCCTGCATTGGCAGGTTGATTCTTAGCCACTGGACCACCAGGGAAGTCCCAATATTTTATTTATGTTTTTTAAAAAAGATAAATACCTTGGTTTATATTTAGATTATAGGAGTATAGTTTTTGGTAGGTTAATGTTTTTCTCAAAATGCTACAATATAAATTTTAATTCTTTTAGCTTACACTTTTTTTTGGCTTTGTTGTTTTTCTCTTTTCCTGTTATTATTATTTTTTAAATCTTAGTTTTCTTATAATTATTGGAGGATAATTGCTTTGCAATGTTGTGTTAGTTTCTGCTGTACAAAAAAGTGAATCAGCTGTGTGTATACATATATCCCTTTCATCTCGAGTCTCCCATACAGTTCTGGGGTTTGCTATTTTAAACTCAGTATTCATATCCAAGATGTTCAGGAGATTGAGCATCTGTAATGGATAGGTAGCTTGGATCTCTTAGAGCATGAATCAGGCCACATATGTTTTTGAGATTCTTTCTCATTTGAAACTTAAACTTGTAAGAATCATTAACTACAAAGGCTAACTCAGTGAGAGAGAGTGAAATTTCAGCATAATCTTACCCACTTATGCCTCATACAGTTCCGTGGAGATAAATATCCTGATAACTTTGTATTATTCATAGTTGTACTAAGTTTCTTAGAGATATTTTCTTTGCAAGCTGGGCAGTAATTTTAGGGAGGAAAAATAAGATCAACTACTGAAATTTTTCTCGTAGGTTAAAAAAAATACTTTTGCATAACTCACACACACACACACACACACAAAGTGCATATTTACTGTGATATATAGTTTAAAAATAACAATACAATAAGATCTATTTCAAGATTTATAGAATTTATTTTTAACACATTTTAATGAAATATCAATAAAATTGATATGACCTAATATATTTCTATTTCATTTGCAAAATGTAAAAAATAAATATGCAGTGTGAATTTTTTATGAATTTAATAACACTCAATTAGAACATGATCCACATTCTTGGTTCATACTAATTGCCAACTTGATATAGAATTTATTTTTTTAATTTTATTTGATTTACAATATTAGTTTTAGATGCACAGCTTCAGATTCTTTTCCATTATTATAGGTTATGATAAGATATTGACTATATTTCCCTGTGCTATACAATAAATCCTTGATTATTTCTTTTATACATGGTAGCATGTATCTGTAATCCCATACTCCTAATTTATCCCTCTCATTCTTCCATCCCTTTTCCCCTTTGGTAACCATAAGTTTTTTTTCCCCTATGTTTGGGAGTTTGTTCCTGTTTAGCAAATTATTTCATTTCTGACTTTTTAAAGATTTCATATAAGTGATAATATGCAATATTTGTATTTCTGTGCCTGATTTACTTCATTTAGTGTGATAATCTCTAGGTCCATCATGTTGCTGCAAGAGACAGTATTTCAGTCTTTTTTATGGCTCAGTAATATTCCATTGAATATATGCAACACATATTCTTTATCTATCCATCTATTGCTTCCATGGTCTTCACTGTGGTAAATACAGCTGCTATGAAAATTAAAGTACATGTATATTTTTGAATTAGAGCTTCTGTCTTTTCTTTATACATGACCAATTTTACCATGGGCTTTAAATGCAGCATTTAAAATCTCCTTTATTCTTAAAAGTCTTCATCTCCTAGAGAGCACAACTATTTTTGCCGCCTAATCAGTAAAAGAAATAACACGTATAAATTAATACGTGTCTATATCTTGAGGAAGCATTCCAGCAGGTTTCATAAGACCTTTGTGTAAAAGAATTCTGTAACCATCATGTACAAGTTTGTGGGCTTCCCTGATGACTCAGATGGTAAAGATTCTGCCTGCAAAGCAAGAGACCTGGATTCAATGCCTGGGTCAGGAAGATCCCTTGGATAAGGGAATGGCATAAAGGACAGAAATGGTACGGACTTAACCGAAACAGAAGATACTAAGAAGAGGTGGCAAGAATACACAGAAGAACTGTACAAAAAAACCTTCACAACCCAGATAATCACAAAGGTATGATCACGCACATTCACCTAGAGCTGGACATCCTGAAATGTGAAGTCAGGTGGGCCTTAGGAAGCATCACTATGAACAAAGCTAGTGGAGGTGATGGAATTCCAGTTGAGCTTTTTCAAATCNATAATCACAAAGGTATGATCACGCACATTCACCTAGAGCTGGACATCCTGAAATGTGAAGTCAGGTGGGCCTTAGGAAGCATCACTATGAACAAAGCTAGTGGAGGTGATGGAATTCCAGTTGAGCTTTTTCAAATCTTAAAAGATGATGCTGTGAAAGTGCTCCACTCAATATGTCAGCAAATTTGGAAAACTCAGCAGTGGCCACTGTATTATAAAAGGTCAGTTTCATTCCAATCCCAAAGAAAGGCAATGCCAAAGAATGCTCAAACTAACTCACAATTGCACTCATCTCACATACCAGTAAAGTAATGCTCAAAATTCTCCAAGCCAGGCTTCAGCAATATGTGAATCGTGAACTTCCAGATGCTCAAGCTGGTTTTAGAAAAGGCAGAGGAATCAGAGATCAAATTGCCAGCACCTGCTGGATCATTGAAAAAGTAAGACTTCCAGAAAAACATCTATTTCTGCTCTATTGACTATGCCAAAGCCTTTGACTGTGTGGATCACAATATCTGTGGAAAATTCTGAAAGAGATGGGAATACCAGACCACCCAAACTGTCTCTTGAGAAACCTGGTATACAGGTCAGGAAGAAACAGTTGGAACTAGACATGGGACAACAGACTGGTTCCAAATAGGAAAAGAAGTACGTCAAGGCTGTATATTGTCACCTTGCTTATTTAACTTCTATGCAGAGTACATCATGAGAAACGCTGGACTGGAAGAAACACAAGCTGGAATCAAGATTGCCAGGAGAAATATCAATAACCTCAGATATGCAGATGACACCACTCTTATGGCAGAAAACGAAGAAGAACTAAAGAGCCTCTTGATGAAAGTGAAAGAGGAGAGGGAAAAAGTTGGCTTGAAGCTCAACATTCAGAAAACGAAGAGCATGGCATCCAGTCCCATCACTTCATGACAAATAGATGGGGAAATAGTGGAAACAGTTGCTCACTTTATTTTTCTGGGGCTTCAAAATCACTGCATATGGTGATTGCAGCCATGAATTTAAAAGACACTTGCTCCTTGGAAGGAAAGTTATGATCAATCTAGACAGCGTATTAAAAAGCAGAGAAATTAATTTGCCAACAAAGGTCCATCTAGTCAAGGCTATGGTTTTTCCAGTAGTCATGTATGGATGTGAGAGTTGGACTATAAAGAAAGCTGAGCACAGAAGAATTGATGTGTTTGAACTGTGGTGTTGGAGAAGACTCTTGAGAGTCCCTTGGACTGCAAAGGTGATCCAACCAGTCCATCCTAAAGGAGATCAGTCCTGGGTGTTCGTTGGAGGGACTAATATTGAAGCTGAAACTCCAATACTTTGGCCACCTTATGCGGAGAGCTTACTCATTTGAAAAGACCCTGATGCTGGGAAAGATTGAGGGCAGGAGGAGAAGGGGACAACAGAGGATGAGATGGTTGCATGGCATCACTGACTCAATGGACATGGGTTTGAGTGGACTCTGGGAGTTGGTAATGGACAGGGAAGCCTGGTGTGCTGTGGCTCATGGGGTTGCAAAGAGTCAGACATGACTGAGTGACTGAACTGAGCTGAACCCACTTGAATATTCTTGCCTGGAGAATTCCATGGACAGAGGACCATGGTGAGCTACAGTTTATGGGGGTCAAAAAGCTGGATATGACTGAACAACTAACACTTTCACAAGTGATTTTTGAGGGTTGTACAAACTGAAGCATAACTTAAATCTCTTGAGGTTTTTGTCTGAAGCCATTACTGTGACATCATTTTCCTCATACATATGAAGTGCATTTTTTTAGTGGTCCAATGTGCCCCTAATGGACAATAAATTGTCTTTTATATCATTCCAATAAGATCTCCTAGAATTAACATGGAAGGGGGAAACCTAAAGATGAACACTAATTTGTCCACACTTTGATGCCTGAGGTTTACTTCTCTCATTCTCTGCAACAATGCAAACTTGGCTATTGTCTTACATGATGGGTAGTTAGGTAATTTCCAGCTAATAAGGTAACATTTATTACCATAAATTAAATGGATAGAATGAGTTGTTAAGATACATCAAAAAATATATATGCAGTTCTTTTTATGAATGGTATTAAGATTGAGGTTAACACAGAAAACTCTGCAGACTCTTCAACTTCTAATTGAGAAGACTTCTGATAGGGGAGTGAGTAAATTCTGAATACACCCCCACTTCTACCAAGCTTCATATCTTAAGCTTCAAACACAGAACAATAAAGATATATTATGTCAATGAAAAGACATAGCTGAAAAGAGAAAAATAGTCATCTTCAGGTACTAAAAGGAACTTCCTAGCTGT
Organism: Raphicerus campestris; assembly: GCA_006410735.1. Taxonomy (NCBI): domain Eukaryota; kingdom Metazoa; phylum Chordata; class Mammalia; order Artiodactyla; family Bovidae; genus Raphicerus; species Raphicerus campestris. The sequence continues at coordinate 78,864 of SJYW01035086.1, forward strand.
GGCAGTAAAATGGAAGTTGAAGCTGTATGACTCACTGAGGTACTGGGGCCAGTACAGACCTGAGAGCCTGAGGTGTTAATGTACTTGAGGGATTCAGAGTTGTCATTTTAAACCCTGCTACGAGCAGAGCTGTACCTGATTTAACTTAATAAAGTCAGTAGCTCAGAAAGCAGTGCATACTTACTGAAACTTCCAACCGCTGGTTAAATTGCACCGATGGGAAAAATTGGACCCAGCTATGGCTGTGAGTCCCAGTTTCACNTCTAGTCAAGGCTATGGTTTTTCCAGTAGTCATGTATGGATGTGAGAGTTGGACTATAAAGAAAGCTGAGCACAGAAGAATTGATGTGTTTGAACTGTGGTGTTGGAGAAGACTCTTGAGAGTCCCTTGGACTGCAAAGGTGATCCAACCAGTCCATCCTAAAGGAGATCAGTCCTGGGTGTTCGTTGGAGGGACTAATATTGAAGCTGAAACTCCAATACTTTGGCCACCTTATGCGGAGAGCTTACTCATTTGAAAAGACCCTGATGCTGGGAAAGATTGAGGGCAGGAGGAGAAGGGGACAACAGAGGATGAGATGGTTGCATGGCATCACTGACTCAATGGACATGGGTTTGAGTGGACTCTGGGAGTTGGTGATGGACAGGGATGCCTGGTGTGCTGTGGCTCATGGGGTTGCAAAGAGTCAGACATGACTGAGTGACTGAACTGAGCTGAACCCACTTGAATATTCTTGCCTGGAGAATTCCATGGACAGAGGACCATGGTGAGCTACAGTTTATGGGGGTCAAAAAGCTGGATATGACTGAACAACTAACACTTTCACAAGTGATTTTTGAGGGTTGTACAAACTGAAGCATAACTTAAATCTCTTGAGGTTTTTGTCTGAAGCCATTACTGTGACATCATTTTCCTCATACATATGAAGTGCATTTTTTTAGTGGTCCAATGTGCCCCTAATGGACAATAAATTGTCTTTTATATCATTCCAATAAGATCTCCTAGAATTAACATGGAAGGGGGAAACCTAAAGATGAACACTAATTTGTCCACACTTTGATGCCTGAGGTTTACTTCTCTCATTCTCTGCAACAATGCAAACTTGGCTATTGTCTTACATGATGGGTAGTTAGGTAATTTCCAGCTAATAAGGTAACATTTATCACCATAAATTAAATGGATAGAATGAGTTGTTAAGATACATCAAAAAAATATATATGCAGTTCTTTTTATGAATGGTATTAAGATTGAGGTTAACACAGAAAACTCTGCAGACTCTTCAACTTCTAATTGAGAAGACTTCTGATAGGGGAGTGAGTAAATTCTGAATACACCCCCACTTCTACCAAGCTTCATATCTTAAGCTTCAAACACAGAACAATAAAGATATATTATGTCAATGAAAAGACATAGCTGAAAAGAGAAAAATAGTCATCTTCAGGTACTAAAAGGAACTTCCTAGCTGTGGCAGTAAAATGGAAGTTGAAGCTGTATGACTCACTGAGGTACTGGGGCCAGTACAGACCTGAGAGCCTGAGGTGTTAATGTACTTGAGGGATTCAGAGTTGTCATTTTAAACCCTGCTACGAGCAGAGCTGTACCTGATTTAACTTAATAAAGTCAGTAGCTCAGAAAGCAGTGCATACTTACTGAAACTTCCAACCGCTGGTTAAATTGCACCGATGGGAAAAATTGGACCCAGCTATGGCTGTGAGTCCCAGTTTCACAGTACCTGTGCAGCTGGGCTGAGATTCTTTTGGTCAGATGGAAAGGTTTTGTAACTCATCCATGTGGAAGAAGTTTTTAGTGTTTTTTAAAAGCTTTATTTCTATTTCTTCATTTTAAACCAAACAAGCACTGGTAAATAGTGTGAAGGGACTATCCGAGATAAGAGTACCACTCAGGATACAATGAGGACAGTGACCCACCCTGAGTAGAGTAGCTGCGCATCTGCTTAGACAGCAGCTTTTCAGAGCAGACTTCCTGCCTGCTCTGTACAACAATGCAAGCCCACCTCATTCTCTCCCTTCCATCATGTGTTATTTTTCTGGTTTGTCATTTATTTCCACCTGACACATTACACATTTATACATTTGTTATCTCTCTTCCGTGATTAAAATACAAGCTTCATATATCAGGGTTATTGCTGATTTTGTATGTTGCTATCTAATCAGAATCCAGAAACTTGCTAGCACCCNTGTGTTATTTTTCTGGTTTGTCATTTATTTCCACCTGACACATTACACATTTATACATTTGTTATCTCTCTTCCGTGATTAAAATACAAGCTTCATATATCAGGGTTATTGCTGATTTTGTATGTTGCTATCTAATCAGAATCCAGAAACTTGCTGGCACCCAATATGTATTTGGTAATTATTTGAAATTATTGAATGGAAGTTTGAGCATAATTATATAATAAATATGACAAACATTGCTCAGAAATCCAAACATGAGTTTTAGAATTGTTTGAATTTAAAAAAAAAAGAAAAGAAAACGTGTAGTGCTATCTTCCTATATGTAACTTACTGTGCATTATTTAGTAACAAGAAAGTGGCAAGATTTGGAGAATAGGTACCAAAAGGAACTAAAAAATGTGTAAAATAGGTATAAAATGAAATAGACTTTTTATTGGCCATTTTCAGNCCAATATGTATTTGGTAATTATTTGAAATTATTGAATGGAAGTTTGAGCATAATTATATAATAAATATGACAAACATTGCCCAGAAATCCAAACATGAGTTTTAGAATTGTTTGAATTTAAAAAAAAAGAAAAGAAAACGTGTAGTGCTATCTTCCTATATGTAACTTACTGTGAATTATTTAGTAACAAGAAAGTGGCAAGATTTGGAGAATAGGTACCAAAAGGAACTAAAAAAATGTGTAAAATAGGTATAAAATGAAATAGACTTTTTATTGGCCATTTTCAAGCATTAATCGTCAACTCTATGTTCTCATATTGAAAACTGAAGGTAAAAAGAAGTAAGTAAAAAGTAAAAAGAAGCACAAGATTCTCAGGACAGTGAAAATGCTTGGTATGATTTCATAATGCTGGATACATGTCATTATGTGTGCTGTGCCTGGTCACTCAGTCGTGTTTGGCTCTTGGGACCCCATGGACTGTAGCCTGCCAGGTTCCTCCGCCAATGGGGATTCTCCAGGCAAGAATAGTGGAGTGGGTTGCCATGCCCTCCTCCAGAACATTTGTCCAATGCCATGAAATGTACAATACAAGAAGCAAATAACCTCCTGATCTTCTTCTCATTTATTGTAAACTTGAAACAGCTCTAAAATACTATACATATACAGGTTTTTCTATGGGAAAAAAATTTACTTGGGTTCTAGTATCCAGATTCACATTACAACTTGCTAAGGATGTTTATTCATTGGTAATATTCAGTTTTGAAGTCAGCTCATTGATTGATGAAACCCACATTTAAATTAATTTATTAAGCNCATTTATTGTAAACTTGAAACAGCTCAAAAATACTATACATATACAGGTTTTTCTATGGGAAAAAAAATTTACTTGGGTTCTAGTATCCAGATTCACATTACAACTTGCTAAGGACAGAGGATGTTTATTCATTGGTAATATCCACTTTTGAAGTCAGCTCATTTATTGATGAAACCCACATTTAAATTAATTTATTAAGCACCTATCTGGGTAGAAGTCTACCAACCCCACCTCAGGGATGGATTAAAGCAGTATGTGAAGTAGTTCAAAATAGTAGAATATATCAAGAAAATTTCAAAATTTAAGCAATCAAGATCTTTTCCTATTGAAATGTGATAATCGACAGCAGGAATCAAGAACATTAACAGAAACAATATGGTATTAAAGCATATCAAAATACCAAGAGGAACATGAATGCATTAATTATCATTATAGGGCTTTCTAGTTGGTGCATTGGTAAAGAATTTGGCTGCAAATGGAGGAGATGCAAGACACACCGGTTTGATGGCTGGGTTGGGAAGATCCCTTGGAGTAGGAAATGGCAACCCATTTAAGTATTCTTGCCTGGGAAATTCCTTGGACAGAAGAGTCTAGCAGGCCACAGTCCATAGGATTGCAGTCAGATAGAACTGAACACAAATATATACACGCACAAAAAATTATCATTGCGGCTCATGTCCACGTTGTACCTGACTCTGTAAAGTGACTGATCAGGATGCCATGATGTCTTTCATCTCTCTTACAGTGCTATCATTCTTTATTTCTCTGGTTTGATCATCTAAACTATAGCAATTAAGAATATGCCATCATTTTGTCAGAAGACAATTTACCAGTGTCTTTTTTTTTTTCATTGAATGCATTTGCTCAGTTTAGATGAGCAATGCAGTTAAAACAATGCAGTTAATCACAACATAAATAGTTTTTGTAGTCTTGCTCATGATACGATCTGGTAGGATACAGGGTTTAAAAGATGTTTTTATTTTTTCACTATAAAATTAAGTTTAATCACAGTTCACATGGTATTTGCGTTAATATTCATATTATATCCATATACATTATTGACTCAAATATATGTTCAATTACAGTGACTTTCTATGTCCCCTCCTTTTTTCNGTAAAAAATCAAAGGCAGGAAAAAGGAAAATGTATGAGATTTGAACAATTACTTCATTCTTCAACCTTTTTGTCTACTATCTACCATGTGCTAAGCTAAGCATCGGGGCAAAGAAATAAGACACAATTCCTGCAGCCAATGATCACCTTCTCATGTGACAAAATATAGTTACAGCTAGGGGACTATTAGAGGAAAAGTTATATAAGAAGAGACTTTTCAGGTAAAATTCAAAGGACAAACAGGAACTAAGAAAACACAGTGAGGTAGTACATTCCAATGAGGGCAATAAAATGTATGTAAACACTTTTGCATATAAATTATGGCACATTTATGAGAATTCTGCTTTAGATATATTCTAAGAATAATCCTAGTACCTACCAAGATGAACCAATACCATTAGAATTTTGTATGTTCCTGGGGAAAAAAATTAAAACTAAAGAAATCTGATTGTACAATTGATAGAAAAGCATATGTTTACTACATTAATTTTTGTATTCAGTAAATATATTTACTAAAACATTAGAAATATTTAATTAGAAGCCATGGTCAAGGTTTTGTTAGCTAGATTGTTAAATTCTAAAAGAGGAATCTGGTGCCACATACTACTAAGTTTATTTAGGATAAATATTTTATTTCTCATTATAAGTTTATGATATTCTGAGAGTTTTTTTTAGGAGGAAGAATTATGGAGAGCAAAGCATTATCTTAGCTTTTGTTTTATTTTATATATATAGTGATAGAGAGAGAAAGAGAGAGAGCATGCTCTGTACAGAATACTACTTGTCTAATATATGAATCAAATAAGTTTTTGAACATATATAGACAAATGTTTAATGAATAGAATATGAGAATTTCCACAGATGTCTAAAATGTGTCAGGCAAAAATAGGAAAAAGTAGTCTAAAGCAGCTACTAAACAGAAAGTGGGAAATGAAAATCTAGTCAAAGGTGGAAATCAGACCATAGGTAAATAGGAGAAATATATATGATCTGAAAATTTTGCAAATATTTGTAAGGGTATTATAAGGGTAATGAAGGGTGACTAGCTTCAGAGTTACATTATCAAAAGTGTTCGTAACCTTTCTATTTAATATTTTTAACTGTGCTGACCTGAACAATTATTTTATGATATATATATATATATATATATAAAAAATTGATATATAACTTTTATAGAAGATATGATAACCATTTATATCAGATATATGTTTATATCAAGTATACTTCCCTGATGGCTCAGGCAGTAAAGAATCTGCTTGCAATGCGGGAGACCTGGATTTGATCTCTGGGTTAGAAAGATCCCCTGGAGAAGGGCAAAGCAATCTACTCCAGTACTCTTGCCTGGAGAATTCCATGGACAGAGCAGCCTGGCAGGCTGCAGTCGATGCGGTCTCCAAGAGCCGAACACTACTGAGCAACTAAAACTTCACTTCACTTCTTATAACAAGCAGTTAACAAAAATACAGTAAGGCTGATATCCTGCTACTCAAGATGTTAAGTTTACTCTTTCCCTTTTCCTAAAAGCACCTTCTACAAGCAATGGATTTCACTTGCAAAGACAACATTTCAATGATGGAGTTTTATTCTATTCACAAGAATAGATACTTGTATGATCTTAAAATATAATCAGTCTCGTAGCTGGGTTGCATTTGTTTTTATGACCAGGAGGTATCAGAATATCTCCTATTTTGAGAACAAGTTATAGGAGTATGTCAAAAACACAGAAAGAAAATAAAATAGCAGCTAAGGTTTTGCTCTGCATAGTATCAGCATGTGTTGTGACAGTGAATTCTATTCACTGTCTTGAATTACATTTCAGCTGTTCCTTGTAACACCTTCATTATTGTCACTAGCATTTAAAAATATTAAATTTATCTAAAAGACTAATTTGAGCCTCTATTTCCATCATTTTTTCAAGTTAATATCAATACTTTATATTTAACAAACTTATCTTTTACTTATAAAGATGCAGTTTATTTTCTTTTAGTCTCTCAGTTAAATAACATGATTATATTCTGTATGTTAATTAAATATACCTTTATTCCTTTTTTCTTTGAAGAAGAAAGTCCTTTCACAAACTGTCCTGTGTAAGATTTGAGTTTAAACCCAATTGAAAATTAGATTAAATGACCAAATAGCTAAAATTAACTTACTCTTCAGCATTCTGGATTTATCCTGAGTTAGAAACAAATGAAGACATGAGTGTAATGATGAAAGAAATTTCACTAAATTTATATAGTTGTGTGTTTCCAAGTGAACTTTGTGGGAATACTTTAAATGCTTATTTTTGGTAATGTAAAAGAACATATGTATTAATTTACATATTTAGCTATTAAATATATATTTAATGTGTTAATTTACATATTTAGCTATAAATATGTATTAATTTATATATTTAGTTAGTCAAGGAACATTCAACCTTAAAAATTCATATGTTTTTGTGTCTGAAGAAATATGTTAAAGGGTAAAAATCAACTAAATATTTAAAATACTACCCTTTACATTTCAATATATAATTATTTATAGAATTACTTATTATATATATGAAGATAGACTATTGAAATAAAATGAAAAAGATAAAGTTACCACATATCTTATTTCCTTTTTAAATTTAAAGGTGATTTTAATCCCTATTTAATTCAAGATATAAAGAAAATGAGAGGAATGAACTCTAATTTTTGGGTACATCCTCTATTTGTTCCCTGGTGGCTCAGACAGTAAAAGCATCTGCCTACAATGCAAGAGACCCAGGTTCAATCCCTGGGGAGGGAAGATCTCCTGGAGAAAGAAATGGCAATCCACTCCAGTATTCTTGCCTAGAAAATCCCATGGATGGTGGAAGCTGGTAGGCTACTGTCTGTGGGGTCGCAAAGAGTTGGACACGACTGAGCAACTTCATTTTCAGTTTTCACTTTCATGCTGAAAGTTTTGAAATAAACCATGTCATTAAATATATAAAACTATCAAATGTAGTGGACACAGTTATTCCTATTTGAAAACAGTGAGGCTCAGAATTATATGACTTCAAAGACACATAGTTGGTAAGTGATGAGTTAATATATAAGATATAANCTGAAAGTTTTGAAATAAATCGTGTCATTAAATATATAAAACTATCAAATGTAGTGGACACAGTTATTCCTATTTGAAAACAGTGAGGCTCAGAATTATATGACTTCAAAGACACATAGTTGGTAAGTGATGAGTTAATATATAAGATATAATGGCTTTTACCACTTCTATACAATATAGTTAAGTTCCAGCCAGAGTGATTAAGCAATGGAGGAAGGGAGAAGTTAAATAATTAAGTAAGAACACCAAAGAAAGGAAAATGTACAGTTTTCTCTGCAGACAACATGAAATTGCATGTAGAAAGCACTAACAATCCCACACACACACACATACACACACGTTTCCATGAATAAATAAATTCAGCAGCATTTCAGTATAAAGATTCAACTCAGAAAATAAGTTATGTTTTTATACACTAACAGTGAACAATTCAAAAAGGAAATTGAGAAAACAATCCATTTACAAAAGCATCAAAAAAAAAAAAAAAAAAAAAACTTAGGGATAACTTAGCCAAGGGAGTTCCACTGGTACACTGAAACTACAAAATGCTGCTGAAAGAAACTAGTCATAAATACACATCTGTGTTTATGGACTGACATAACATTGTTAAAATGTTAATATTATGTCTGTGGAACAAATGATATGGTTAAGATATAAATACCATCAGAGGTAACCCACACTGAATCTTCAATGCAATCCCTTTCAAAGTTCAAATATCTTTTTGAGGAAATAGAAAAAAAAAAATCCTGAATTCCATGCCTTGAAGGACTGCGAACAGACAAAATAATCCTGAAAAAGAACAAAGTTGAAGGACTCACATGATCTGATCATGAGACTTACTTAGAATCTGCTGTACTCAAAAAAGATTGTGGTATTGCCATAAAGGAAGACATATAGACAATGGGATAGAAAAGAGAATTGATAAATCTATATTAAAAAAAGAGAGAACTGAAAAAGTAAACTTATATATATGATCAAATATGTCCAACAAAATAGCAATACCATTCAACAGGGAAAGGTCAGTTTTTCAACAAATGGTCCTGGGAAAACTGGATACTCCATTGGAAAAGAATAATTTTGAATTCTTATCTCATGTCATATAAAAAATTAACCCCAAACAGATCCCAAAGACCTAAACATAAAAGCGAAATCATAAGTATCTAGAATCTGTGCACTCAGACGTGTCTGACTGCTTGAAACCCCTTGGGCTGAGCCCACCAGCCTCCTCTGCCCATGGAATTTTCCAGGCAAGAAATACTGGAGTAGGTTACCATTTCTTTCTCCAGGGAATCTTCGTGATCTAGGGATCAAACTCGTGTCTCTTGTGTCTCCTACATTGGCAGGATAATTCTTTACCACTTGCACCATATAGGAAGCCCTAAAACAGAAGAGCTAAACATTAAAAAAAAAAAAAAAAACAGGGTGAAAGATTCATTAGATTTCGTAGTGATTTATTGAATGTGACATTAAAAGCATAGACATCAAAAGGAAAAAATAAATGAACTTTAAAAAATGAAAAATTCGTATCAAAGGGCATTGGAGTGAAAATGCAACCCACAAATTTGGAGAAAATATTTCCAAATAATATATCTAACAAAGGATTAATATCCAGAAAATATTAAAAATAAAACTTCTAAAACTCAAACAAGAGGAATAGGCAGCATTAAAAAATGGGCAAAGGACTTGAACAGACATTTCTTCAAAGAACATTTACAATAACCAATACACACAAGAAAAGAGGAACATTACTAATCAATATCACTAATAACTAGCAAATGCAAATCTCAACCTAAATGAGAGGCCACTTCATATTCATTATAATGGTTATTGTCAAAACAAATCCTGGGAAATAATACTGTATGAAAAGGCCTGAAGAAATTGGAACCCTTATGCATTGCTGGTGGAAATTTAAGGTGATGAAAGTCCTGTGGAAAATGGTATGGTATATCTTCAAAAAATTAAACAGAATGACCATACGACCTAGCAATTCCAAGTATAGGTATAAACGCCAGAGAGATTCAAAGAGTTGAATGCAATTATCAAACAGATATTTGCATACCTTATTCATAGCAGTATTTCCCACAATATTGAATAGGTAAGACTAACCCAAATTTTCACTAAAGGTTGACTGGATAAACAAAATGTGGCATATACATACAATGGAATATAATTCAGCCTTTGTGAAGAATGAAATTTTGATACATGCTACTACACATATGAAACTTTAAAACATTATGCTGACTGAAATAGGCCAGAGATAAAAGAATGGATGTTGTATGATTCTACTTGTATATTGCCATTGTTGTTTAGTCACTCAGTCATGTCTAATTCTTTGCAACACCATGGACTGCAGCACGCCAGGCATCCCTGTCCTTCACCATCTCCCAGAGTTTGCTCAAACACATGTCCATCGAGTCAGTGATGCCATCCAACCATCTCGTCCTCTGTCGTCCCCTTCTCCTCCTGCCTTCAATGTTTCATAGCATCAGGATCTTTTCTAATGAGTTAGCACTTCCCAGCAGCTGGCCAAAATATTGGAGCTTCAACTTCAGCATCAGCCCTTTCAATGACTATTCAGGTTTGGTTTCCTTTAGAATTGACTGTTTTGATCTTCGTGCAGTCCAAGGGACTCTATAGTCTTGTGCACCACAGTTCAAAAGCATAAATTCTTCAGTGCTCAGCATTCTTTATGGTCTAATTCTTACATCCATACACGACTCCTGGAAAAAACAGAACTTTGACTATACTGACGTTTGTCAGCAAAGTAACTGTTTTTAGCAGGCTGTCTAGGTTTGCTATAGCTTTTCTTCCTAGGAGCAAGAGTCTTTTAATTTCATGGCTGCAGTCACCATCTCCAGTGACTTGGAGACCAAGAAAATAAAGTTTGTCACTGTTTCCATTGTTTCCCCATCTATTTGCCATAAAGTGATGGGAGCAGATGCCATGATCTTCATTTTCTGAATATTAAATTTTCAGATAGCTTCTTCACTCTCATCTTTCACTTCCATCAAGAGACTTTCTGACTCTTCACTTTCTACCATAAGGGTGATGTCATCATCTGCATATCAGAGGTTATTGATATTTCTCCTGGCAATCTTGATTCCAACTTGTGCTTCATCCAGCCCATATTTCACATGATAAACTCTGTTAAGTTAAGTAAGCAGAGTGACAATATACAGCCTTGACACACTCTTTTCCCAATTTGAAACCAGTCCGTTGTTCCATGTTTGGTTCTAACTGTTGCTTCTTGACCTGCATAGATTTCTCAGGAGGCAGGTCAGGTGGTCTGGTATTCCCATCTCCTTAGGAATTTCCCACAGTTTGTTGTGATCCATGCAATCAAAGGCTTTAGTGTAGTCAATGAAGCAGATGTTTTTCTGAAATTCTCTTGCTTTTTCTATGATCCAACTGATGTTGGCAATTTCATTTCTGGTTCCTCTGCCTTTTCTAAATCCAGCCTGTACATCTGGAAGTTCTTGGTTCATGTACTGTTTTGAAGCCTAGCTTGGAGTATGTTGAGCATTACTTTGCTAGCATGTGAAATGAGTGCAATTGTGTGGTACTTTGAACATTCTTTAGCATTGCCTTTGTTTAGGATTGGAATGAAAATTGAAATTTTCCAATCCTGTGGCCACTGCTGAGTTTTCCAAATTTGCTGGAATATTGAGTGCAGCACTCTCATAGCATTATCTTTTAGGATTTGAGATAGCTCAACTGGAATTCCATCACCTCCACTGGCATTGTTCATAGTGATGCTTTCGAGGGCCCACTTGACTTTACACTCTAAGACATCTGACTCTAGGTGAGTGATCACATCATCATGGTTATCTGGATCACTAAGGTTTTTCTGTACAGTTCCTCTGTGTATTCTTGCCACTTCTTAATATCTTATGTTTCTGTTAGGTCCATGATGTCTCTGTCCTTTATTATGCCCATCTTTGCATGAAATATTCCCTTGGTATCTCTAATTTTCTTGAGATCTCTAGTCTTTCCCATTCTATTGTTTTCCACTAGTTCTTTTCATTGCTCACTTAGGAAGGCTTTCTTATCTCTCCTTGCTATTCTTTGGAACTCTGGATTCAGATGGCTATCTATATCTTTCCTTTTCTCCTTTGCCTTTTGCTTCTCTTCTTTTCTCTGCTATTTGAAAGGCCTCCTCAGACAACCATTTTGCCTTTTTGTATTTCTTTTTCTTGGAGATTTTTTTTTATTACTGTACCATGCTACAAACCACTGTCCATAGTTCTTCAGGCACTCTATCAAATCGAATCCCTTGAGTCTATTTGCCACTTCCAATATATACTCATAAGGGGTTTGATTTAGGTCTTACATGAATGGTTTTCCCTACTTTCTTCAATTTAAGTATGAACTTAGCAATATGGTGTTCATGATCTCAGCCACAGTCTGCTCCCAATCTTGTTTTTGCTGACTATATAGAACTTCTCTATTTTCAGCTGCAAAGAATATAATCAATCTGATTTCAGTATTGGCCATCTGGTGATGTCTACGTGTAGAATAATTTTTTGTGTTGTTGGAAGAGGGTATTTGCTTTGACCAGTATGTTCTCTTGGAAAAACTCTGTTAGTCCAAAACTTTCTTTGTCCTGCTTCATTTTGTACTCCAAGATCAAACTTGCCTGTTACTCCCAGTATCTCTTGACTTCCTACTTTTGCATTTTAGTCCCCTATGGTGAAAAGGACATCTTTTTATGGTGTTAGTTCTAGAAGGTCTTGTACATCTTCATAGAANAGTGATGGGAGCAGATGCCATGATCTTCATTTTCTGAATATTAAATTTTCATATAGCTTCTTCACTCTCATCTTTCACTTCCATCAAGAGACTTTCTGACTCTTCACTTTCTACCATAGGGTGATGTCATCATCTGCATATCAGAGGTTATTGATATTTCTCCTGGCAATCTTGATTCCAACTTGTGCTTCATCCAGCCCATATTTCACATGATAAACTCTGTTAAGTTAAATAAGCAGAGTGACAATATACAGCCTTGACACACTCTTTTCCCAATTTGAAACCAGTCCGTTGTTCCATGTTTGGTTCTAACTGTTGCTTCTTGACCTGCATAGATTTCTCAGGAGGCAGGTCAGGTGGTCTGGTATTCCCATCTCCTTAGGAATTTCCCACAGTTTGTTGTGATCCATGCAATCAAAGGCTTTAGTGTAGTCAATGAAGCAGATGTTTTTCTGAAATTCTCTTGCTTTTTCTATGATCCAACTGATGTTGGCAATTTCATTTCTGGTTCCTCTGCCTTTTCTAAATCCAGCCTGTACATCTGGAAGTTCTTGGTTCATGTACTGTTTTGAAGCCTAGCTTGGAGTATGTTGAGCATTACTTTGCTAGCATGTGAAATGAGTGCAATTGTGTGGTACTTTGAACATTCTTTAGCATTGCCTTTGTTTAGGATTGGAATGAAAATTGAAATTTTCCAATCCTGTGGCCACTGCTGAGTTTTCCAAATTTGCTGGAATATTGAGTGCAGCACTCTCATAGCATTATCTTTTAGGATTTGAGATAGCTCAACTGGAATTCCATCACCTCCACTGGCATTGTTCATAGTGATGCTTTCGAGGGCCCACTTGACTTTACACTCTAAGACATCTGACTCTAGGTGAGTGATCACATCATCATGGTTATCTGGATCACTAAGGTTTTTCTGTACAGTTCCTCTGTGTATTCTTGCCACTTCTTAATATCTTATGTTTCTGTTAGGTCCATGATGTCTCTGTCCTTTATTATGCCCGTCTTTGCATGAAATATTCCCTTGGTATCTCTAATTTTCTTGAGATCTCTAGTCTTTCCCATTCTATTGTTTTCCACTAGTTCTTTTCATTGCTCACTTAGGAAGGCTTTCTTATCTCTCCTTGCTATTCTTTGGAACTCTGGATTCAGATGGCTTTATCTTTCCTTTTCTCCTTTGCCTTTTGCTTCTCTTCTTTTCTCTGCTATTTGAAAGGCCTCCTCAGACAACCATTTTGCCTTTTTGTATTTCTTTTTCTTGGAGATTTTTTTTTATTACTGTACCATGCTACAAACCACTGTCCATAGTTCTTCAGGCACTCTATCAAATCGAATCCCTTGAGTCTATTTGCCACTTCCAATATATACTCATAAGGGGTTTGATTTAGGTCTTACATGAATGGTTTTCCCTACTTTCTTCAATTTAAGTATGAACTTAGCAATATGGTGTTCATGATCTCAGCCACAGTCTGCTCCCAATCTTGTTTTTGCTGACTATATAGAACTTCTCTATTTTCAGCTGCAAAGAATATAATCAATCTGATTTCAGTATTGGCCATCTGGTGATGTCTACGTGTAGAATAATTTTTTGTGTTGTTGGAAGAGGGTATTTGCTTTGACCAGTATGTTCTCTTGGAAAAACTCTGTTAGTCCAAAACTTTCTTTGTCCTGCTTCATTTTGTACTCCAAGATCAAACTTGCCTGTTACTCCCAGTATCTCTTGACTTCCTACTTTTGCATTTTAGTCCCCTATGATGAAAAGGACATCTTTTTATGGTGTTAGTTCTAGAAGGTCTTGTACATCTTCATAGAACCATTCAACTTCAGTTTTTTTGGCATTAGTGGTTGGGGCATAGACTTGGAATACTGTGATACTGAATGATTTGCCTTGGAAATGAAGAGAGTTCATTCTGTCTGTCTACTTATATATGGTTAATAAAACAACCCATAGAGATATAGAGGCTTCCCTGGAGGCTCAGTCATAAAGAATGTTCCTGCAATGCAGGAGATGCAGATTGGGTCCTTTGGTTGGAAGGATCCCCTGGAGAAGAAAATGGCAGCCAACTCTTGCCTGTGAAATCCTATGGACAGAGGAGCCTGACAGACTACAGTCCATGGAGTTGCAAAGAGTCAGTTACAAATTAGCAACTAAACCATCACCACCACAGAGACATTGAATAGTGTTGGAAACCACACAAGAGGCAGAAGAATAGGGAGTCATTTAATGGGTACAGTTTCAGCTTGGGATGATGAAAGTTATGCAAATTAGTAGTGATGATTGTTGCACAACAATGTGAATATACTTAATGCCACCTAACTGTACACTTAGAAATGGCTAAATTGGTAAATTTTATGTCATGAATATTTATCACAATATTTAAGAATAAGGAAAAATATCTATCTAGATCACTGAATACTTGCAATTAGGACAAAAAAAGGAAGGAGTTTTGTTAATATTTGTGGTTATATCACTGTTGACTAGTTCCTTTCTTGGTCCTTTATGTAGATTTTTTAGATATAATTTTCATATTAATCTACACGACATACTTTGACTGATTTCAAGGATGTTGGAATTCCCACTTTGACTTAAAATTGCAGTATATGTAAGTAGTAGATGCAAAGTTTAAAAAGATGCCTCTCTAGCCCCAAAATTCAGGCCTTGCAAGTACACTTTGGCAGTATTACAGGAATGTATTTCCTACATTCAACAATAAAAGTGTTTCTCCACTTAATTTTAATTTTGCAGATAAATAGTTTATAGTCATAATAAATTAGTGCTATCATGACCAACTAAATTTTCACATGCAAAAGGAGGAACACAGTTTGTTTATTACTGTCAGTTTTATTTCAATTATGTGTACATAATAATTATAGAAAACTTATCATGTGCTAAATTATAACACATAATAATTGCATTTAGTTGAATATTTTAAAGATTATTGTTATCATAACAGACAGAATACTGCAAGATAAGTTTGTCCCTTTATGTTTGCTGGAAGTATATACAGTAATCCCAAACACAGAAAGTTACAGAGAAAAATATTTATGGTTAAATGCATTGTTCTAATAAATGTGCAGTATACTGAATTTACTAATTGAATACTTGAGCATGATTAAGCAAAATCGGTCCTGTCACTAGTAATAAATAAATATATCATTAAATTATAGTTGATTGAGAAATATATGTTTAATAATTTAATAATAATATAACACAGCTTCCCTGGTGGCTCAAACAGTAAATGTTTTATATTTAATAATAGAAAACAGTTCCCTTGGTGGCTCAAATGATAAAGAATCTGCCTGCAATGCAGGAGACACTGTTCAGTTGCTGGGTCAGGAAGATGCTCTGGAGAAAGAAATGGCAACACACTACAGTATACTTGCCTGGAAAATTCCATGGACAGAGGAACCTGGCAGGCTATAGTTCATGGGGTCACAAAGGGTCGAACACGATTGAGTGACTAACACTTTTACTCACATTGATGAACATGGATTTCTAAGTGGAGATGTTAGAACATAATCCATGTATGTAAATATGTGTGGACCTATATATTTTCATCATAAATCATGCTCCAAATAAGAAACTTCATCTGAATACTCTATTTTCTTAGAAGAGTACGTCAAAATATTATATCAGGAAAAAGAAATTTCTTAAATGTAATCACCTAGGTTGTGTTTTAAGAAACACTTTAAAAGAAAGAATGTCTATCTTGACTAAGGTCCTTTTTTTAAAAAATTTTTTTTAAATATAAAGTTATTTTAATTGGAGGTTAATTACTTTACGATATTGTATTGGTTTTCAAATGTGTTTGATTCAGTCTTTCTCTCAAATTGGAACAGAAGGGTATTTGTAATGCATTTTAATTTTTTACCCAAGGGATTATGTAGTAATAAGAACTATGTTTCCTTTTGAAAATAAGTAAAAATTTCTGTATTAAATTCTTGAATGTTCCATACTTTTAAGCTATATGCTTTTTAAAATGTTTCAAATGTACTTACATAAATAAAATGAATATGCATTCTCACATAAAACTTGTTGAAAAACAACTTTAGGATGAATTTTAATGAATTATATTTAGTAAAACCATCATCAACAAATCAAAAATACAGAACTAGCCTTCACTGTCATTTGAAATTTTGGTTAAGAATCAAAACAAAAGAGACTTCACTGGTGGTCCAGAGGAGAAGGGAAAGGCTGCCGACTCCACTATTCTGGCCTGGAGAATTTCATGAACTGTATAGTTCATGGGGTCATAAAGAGTTGGACATGACTGAGAGATTTTCATTTTCACTTGGTGGTCCAGTGGTTAGAGTTCCACATTTCCATTGCGGGGAACACAGTTATCCCTGGTCAGGGAACTAACATTCCTACATGCCACAAGGTGTAGCAAATAATAAAATACCATTTTTTAAATTAAAAAGAATCAAAGCAAAATAAAAGAACATTAAAATTTTTCCCATTGAGATGCATCTGTGGCCATTCTTATTCTATTATCTCATCCTGCTGGAGACTAGGTCTTCTTCATCCAAATGCTAAATTTTCTTAGGGTCTTACTGGTTATTAAACATCATTGTTTCATTTTGTTTAAAAGATTTAAATAACAAGAGGGATTAAGATGACATTAAAATCAATAAAAACAACAAGCAGAAACTTAATTTAGATATAAAACCTAATTTGACAGGCTGGATTACAACAAAGGTATTAGATAGCATAATAAATTAGTTCTTCTTTAGCAGAGAGGTTCTCCTAAAATATTGATACTGTGAGGTGTTTTTCTAATGGACATAAATAAAATCTTTTTACTAGATAATGATTTTATTTTCTTTTTTGACTATCCACATATAGAATTGAAATTCTTTTATCTGGAATTTGAGAATAAAAATAAGATAAAAATCAATATATTTTCTAAGAAGCAGGGTAGACAAAATAGAGAAAAGATCAAAGAACGTGGTAAACACCAGAATATCACTATGATTTGGGAAACAGTGAAGACAAAATGGTATGTAGAAGAGTAAAGGAGAGTTGCTGTTTGACAGACGTTAATGTTTTAATATACAAGATGAATGAGTTCTAGAGATCTGCTATACAACATTGTGTCCATAGTTAACATACTATAGTATGTACTTAAAAATGTATTAAGAGAACAGATATCATGTTAAGTGCACTTACAACAACAATAATGATAATAATTATAGAAGTAGTAGCTAATGAGTTATACACATGGATGACTAAAGTAACCTATTAATGGCCAAAAAATAGATGAGCAGCACCTGAAAAGTAAATGAGACAGATGGTACAATATGTAGGACAAAGAGGGAAATAAAAGTTTGCTCATATACTGATTATGTTATTTAACTGCTGAATTTTAAACTACTAAGGTATATGGCATGGTATTTGAGCAAATATGATGAACAGTTTATAGTGGTAATATGTCAAAGACATAAATAGAATGAGAATGCTCTGTTAAATAGTAAATGATCCCATTCTTGAGTGTATATTATTTTTTTTTCTCAATTGCATCATATTTTCCCTTTTGTAAGTGCTGTCACTATCATTACCAGGTAGAGTACTACCTGCAGAAGAATGAATTATTTTCTTTTTTAACAATATATTATTTTTAGATTACTATATAAAAGATTTTCTATGATTAAAGCTACTCAAGATATGCCTATTGTATGCTTATATTTACATAAATTCACACAGATGGTCAGATTGATTTTTTGTGTGTATTGCAAGTCTTAATCAAAGTCTTTGTGCATGCTATCAGGGAATGGAAGGTTAAACAGAAGTATTAATACAGTGTTGAACTCTTCGCAAATTCTTCATTTATTTTAAACATTATTAGAGTTGTTTTTAGTCATTAATTTTGTAACAGAGGAAATTGATCACTGTTCAAGGCATAATAGAGAGCTTCAAGATTTTGATAACTCTGTTTGATGACATTTCTTAAAGTCAATGATGTTAAAGGATCAGGATGTGTTTAATGTACACGTAGACGATGTCTAGTGAAACTGTGCATCTCTGTCATTTTCGGTCAGAGGCAGATAATAAGACATGGGGAAATTGCTGTAATCCTTCCTAAGGTTGTGCTGTGGCATTTTTACAGGTCTGTGTGAACAGTTGGGCACTTTCTCAGTTCATCATTCGTGAGTTGTTTCACCAGCCCTGTCAACAGTTATTCCTCTAAGGAGCAATCATCTGCATCTTGCAGTCCTCTAGGACTACAAAGTCATCCTGCAAATAGCAGTTAGATTGACGCCGCTTACTTGAGTCTCAAAATGGCATTATGCTGTCATATAACCCTGAGTTGCCAGATGGAAATAGGGTCCAGTAGTAATTGGGAACCTCCAAATGTTTGGAATAGTTTATTCTCTAGTTTAAGCACTTGCCTTATGCTTTTCCCTATGCTTTTTGAATATTAATAGTTATCATGGGGCATAAAAGATATACATCTTAATGAGCAAAACTAAAAAGGCATTCTAATGTTCTTGAACTGACAAGCGAGAGACTGAGATGGGCTCTACACAGATGACATTTTTTTTTTTTTAATGGGAATATAATAGCCTCTGGAGATACTGACCAGGACAGATAGATGTTTCTTCAGGTCTACTTAGACACTAGAGATTTATGATATGAATCTATTAGAATATATTTCATCAGCTCTTTAAATGTGGAACAAAGAAGTGACCTTGATTTGAAAAGTTTTAAAAAGCACATCAATGTGAAATAGATGATTTGGACATTTTGCTGACACTCGGGAAACTTTTGTTTGGAAAGGAGCATTCTTTCTGCTTCTAACTCAGTAGTCAGAATCAGCAACTTTGATCAAGTGACATGGGACATTAATGTGGGGATTATATTTTGAAGCTGAAATTTAACTGAAGAGCAGTCTCAACCTGTATTGCTGTCTCTCTTTCTCTCCATTTATGTGGTACATTCTATTAATCTTAAATAAATCTATTTATTCTTACAAAATAAATGAACCTGTTACTAATTGCACAATATAATATCATTTTGCTAACCATTGTTTTCTGAATATAGCTCAGTAATAGAGCACTGTGATTAAAAAAATAGCAGCTATAATTGATAACAGGTTTTGTTTTGCTTTTGGAAATATAAGAACAATCATGTATTATTTGATCCATAAAAATGCATGTGACAAATTTGTAAGTTAAAAGCAGAGTAAAACAGTTACCAATGAAACCACAACCATTACTGCTACCTTACTTTTCCCCATTCCATTGTCACTGTAGTGAGAATAAATCAGTAAGAATTAATTCTCACTGTATTGAGAATTAATTTTTTGAAATTTTTTTAAAATTTGGAGTTTCACTCATATGCTATAGGTATGTAATTATTATATGCATGAATTCTTATATAAGGTACATTAATTTTATTTACTTTGCTATTTTTAAAAGTGTTTTAATACTTTAAAAAGTTTTTTATATTTTCATTTATCATTAAACATTGTATTTCTAAATTTTATCCATGTTACGCTTATGGAGTTTTTTAAATTTGTTGCCATTCTTATATAATATTATTTCACTATAAATACACTGATTTATTTATATATTTTCCTATATTTTGAGGCAATTTACATTTTTGTTGATATAATGTTAATTTGAATATCTTATATGTGTTGCATATTTGCAAAAGTTTAGTCTAGAAGCAGAGTCTCTAGTTTTTAGTATTTGCACATATCATTTTATAAGATCATGCAAATTTGCTTCCAATATAATTGCATCAAGATTTTCCACTAGAAAATACACACAGTTCCCTATGTTCTATATTCCCACCATTTTTGGTATTGTCAGTCATCGCTAGTCTTATAAATAAAAAAGTTTTTTACTTTAGTCTTAATTTGGCATATTCCTAATTAGTAGTGTGGATCTTTCATTTGCTTTTCTTGTTTGGTTCATATTCTAAATAAACTCTTCTTCGGTTTGAATACCATTTGTTTCCCAAAGCCAATAAGAAATTATTTTTTCTTGNGTGACAAATTTGTAAGTTAAAAGCAGAGTAAAACAGTTACCAATGAAACCACAACCATTATTGCTACCTTACTTTTCCCCATTCCATTGTCACTGTAGTGAGAATAAATCAGTAAGAATTAATTCTCACTGTATTGAGAATTAATTTTTTGAAATTTTTTTAAAATTTGGAGTTTCACTCATATGCTATAGGTATGTAATTATTATATGCATGAATTCTTATATAAGGTACATTAATTTTATTTACTTTGCTATTTTTAAAAGTGTTTTAATACTTTAAAAAGTTTTTTATATTTTCATTTATCATTAAACATTGTATTTCTAAATTTTATCCATGTTACGCTTATGGAGTTTTTTAAATTTGTTGCCATTCTTATATAATATTATTTCACTATAAATACACTGATTTATTTATATATTTTCCTATATTTTGAGGCAATTTACATTTTTGTTGATATAATGTTAATTTGAATATCTTATATGTGTTGCATATTTGCAAAAGTTTAGTCTAGAAGCAGAGTCTCTAGTTTTTAGTATTTGCACATATCATTTTATAAGATCATGCAAATTTGCTTCCAATATAATTGCATCAAGATTTTCCACTAGAAAATACACACAGTTCCCTATGTTCTATATTCCCACCATTTTTGGTATTGTCAGTCATCGCTAGTCTTATAAATAAAAAAGTTTTTTACTTTAGTCTTAATTTGGCATATTCCTAATTAGTAGTGTGGATCTTTCATTTGCTTTTCTTGTTTGGTTCATATTCTAAATAAACTCTTCTTCGGTTTGAATACCATTTGTTTCCCAAAGCCAATAAGAAATTATTTTTTCTTTTAAAGGTTTTGGGGTTTTTGTTTTCCTTGTCTTTATTTGAAATTGACTGTTACAGATCTCATGAGCTAATTTTATTGTTTATATATATATATATACATATATATATATATGAATGACTAATTGTCCCCGAACTATTAACTAGTCTCTTCTTTCCTCAATTATTTATTAATGACTGTCATGTGTCTTCTGTCATATATTTCATGTTCTTCAATTAATGGATGTGTTAAATCTAGTTTGTCTATTCCTGTTTCAGGACCACATTAACTTAAATATGTTGTTTTCTAATATAGATTAGAAAAATATATTAGTTTTCTAATAACCCTGGTATTTGATAAAGATCATCCAAACTTGCTTTTCTTTTTCAGGAACTTTTCAGTTGCTCTTGGGCCATGTAATTCCATACAGATTTTACAAAAATTCTGATAAAAATGTTATAACAATTTAAATAGATCGGTATTGAGAAAAATGTGTGTTCTTTGTTTATGCCTCATAATGAACTTTGTAATTTTCTGTTAAAATATCTTTCTGTATTTTAGATTGGCAGAGATGACACTTTAATCACCATTGCAAATGCTGTCTGATGTATCAATGTTCCGTTTGGATGTGTTCTGTCAATATTTTAGTTTTCCAAAAATGCAATAAATATTTTTACCTTAATGCTACACTCAGCAACTTTCTTAATATTTCTTTCAATTTTAATATTTTATGGATATTTTTGTAGCTTATACACAATTATATCATATTTGAATAATACCAATTCATTTTTCTCCTTCTAATCCTTATAAAGTTTTTTTAAAATCTTATTGCATTGGGAATGTTTTTCAATACAAAGTTAAAAAATTGTGTTGTTATCCTTATGTTGCCTATGATTTTAAATAGAACACTTTTAAACTTTCAACACTAAAAATTATTTTCCTGTGGGTTATTTTTTATTAAAGATAATTCTAGTTTACTAACAGTTGTTTTCATGAATAAAATTTGAATTAATAACTTGATATGCCTGTATTTATTGAATCACTCATTTGTAATCACATTTATAGATTTTTAGTGATAGACCACCCTTGCAATTCTGAATAAATCAACCATAGTTATACTGTAGCACCTACATATGCACTGCTAGATTAAGTTAACTAATATTTTGTTTAGGAGTTTTACATCTGTATTTATATAGAAGTACCCTATACTTTACCCTTCCATCATCTTATCTATAATTAATAATGAAGATATACAGCCTCACAGAATAAGTTGGAGAGTGTTTCTTCATTTTAATTGTCTCTTAAAATTTCAAAGAAATTATTCGTAAAGCATATTTGTTCTGGAATTTGCTTTTTGGAACATTTGAAAAAAACTGATTCAATTAGCTTCTTTATCTGTTTAAGGAGTGTTTGAAGCTCATTTCTTTCTAATTTAAGACTGGTTATACAGATTTTCTAAGAATGTGCACTTTTTTTTTTTCTCACTAGCACATAAACTTTTACTTTTTCATCAAAGACTGATATATAAATGAGTGTTATGCTTAGCCACTCAGTCATGTCTGATTCTGCGACACCATGGACTGTAGCCCGCCAGGTTCCTGTGTTCATTGGGATTCTCCAGGCAAGAATACAGGGGTAGATAGCCATTTCTTTCTCCAGGGGATCTTCCTGACTCTAGGGATCGAATCCAAGTCTCCTTTATTGTAGTCAGATTCTTTACTGTCTGAGCCATCAGGGAAGCCCTATATATACACATATACATACACTAATTTCTTACTATTTCCATTTCTATAATGGTCCTTTTTGTTATATTAGATATTTAAAACAGATTCATTTATAAGTATATGCATTTATATTATTTAATAAATTTATCATTATGTTTATTTGCATTTTATTTAAGATTCAATTGACAATGACTTCTTAAAATTTTCTGGGTAGCTTGTTTAAATCTTCGTGGGTGGCCAATTTGTGTAGATATGCTCTATGCTCTTAACAATATTCCTCAATTGTTGGTTTCAGAGTGATATATATGTCTTTTAACTTAGTTTGGTAATTCTTTTGTTTAAATCTTTAAATATATATTTATTTATAAAAGTAAACATATTTTTGTTGTCTTAGCTTCTCAGATTTTGAGACACGAATGTTGAAATATCTCAGTATAATTCAGTTCAGTTCAGTCACTCAGTCATGTCTGACTCTTTGCAACTCCATGAACTGCAACACGCCGAGCCTCCCTGTCTGTCACCAACTCTGAGTATACCCAAACCCATGTCCATTGAGTCGGTGATGCCATTCACCATCTCTTCCTCTGTCATCCCCTTCTCCTCCTGCCCTCAATCTTTCCCAGCATCAGGGTCTTTTCAAATGAGTCAGCTATTCTCATCAGGTGGCCAAAGTATTGGAGTTTCAGCTTCAATATCAGTTCTTCCAATGAACACTCAGTACTGATCTCATTTAAGATGGACTGGTTGGACCTCCTTGCAGTTTATGGGACTCTCAAGAGTCTTCTCCAACACCACAGTTCAAAAGCATCAATTCTTCGGTGCTCAGCTTTCTTTATCGTCCAACTCTTGCAACCATATATACCACTGGAAAAACCATAGCCTTGACTAGACAGACTTTGTTGACAAAGTAATGCCTCTGCTTCTGAATATGCTATCTAGGTTGGTCATAACTTTCCTTCCAAAGAGCAAGCATCTTTTAATTTCATGGCTGCAGTCACCATCCGCAGTGATTTTGGAGCCCCCCAAAATAAAGTCTGACACTGTTTCTACTGTTTCCCCATCTATTTGGCATGAAGTGATGAGAACTGATACCATAATCTTAGTTTTCTGAATGTTTGTCAGTTGTTCCCTATAGCTGGTTAGAACTTTTGCCCTATTTGCCCCTTTTCTAGCCTACAGCATGAGACACAAAATGTCACTTTCTTGGACCAGGAAGATGAGGACTGTATCTAAGTGGGACTGAGAGACGAGGAAGAAGAATCCTGGTTCTAGAAAAATTTGAAGGAAAATTATTTAATATCAGAATTGGAAGTTTAAGTGTATAAATGTGGGGGACTACTTCAGCCATCCCTATTTTAGATTATGTGGCACATGTAGCCCTACTTAATCTAAGACTTCTATTTTGTTAGGTGTAAGCAAGCACACAATTGCTACATAACCCTAATTAATGGAACATTGTGTAGTGACTTTCACTTTCCTATTTATATATATTTGAAAATTTGAGGCTGTTTATGTTTTGTGTATGTTATTTGTAAATAGCATACTGTGGGATGTTATTTGATTTTCCATTTGGGTTTTCCATGCTTTTGTTTAACCAACAAGTTTAGTCCTTTGATGAGTGATATTTTTGACTTATTTCTTCAACTTACTTAGTGTTTAATCATTGCCCCACTTTTTAAGAACTTTATCCCTCCTTTAATTTTAATTTTATATAACAATTGAAAATATTTCTTTTACCTTGGGACTCATTCACTTTTTTAACTCTAATCTGTTTTTATAGATTATTCTGTTCATGATTTTACCTTCTGTTTTGTAACCCGATACATTTGATGTTATTATTATTATACAGATAACTTTTATTCAGATTTTAATAAATGTATAATATCTGGCTGGTTTAAATAACAGAAATTTGTTGTCTCACAGTCTTGGCACTAATGATAAAGAACCCACCTTCTAATGCAGGAGACGTAAAAGACATGGGTTGGATCCCTGGGTCAGGAAGATCCACAGAAGGAGGGCACAGAAAACCACTCCAATATTCATGCCTGGAGAATCCCATGGACAGAGGAGTCTGGCAGTCTGTGGTCCATAGGACTGCGAAAAGTTGACATGACTGAAGTGACTTAGCACATGGTTTTGAAAGCAAGATATCCAAAATCAAAGTGTCATTAGGGTTATCAATAGCTCTTTTGTTTTGAGAGCTCTTAAAGGAAAAATCTGTTCTAACCTCTCTCCTTGGCTTTCAGATGGTGTCTTCATGTTCACATGGCACTTTTATTTCATTTTACCCAAACCACTTTTTTATCACTATACTTTCATACATCTTAGACCATTCTTCTGGAATAATATTTTTTCCTTCCTGAAATATATACTTTAAATATTTCTATGGGGAAAATTATTTGTGGATGACACTAACTGTTGTTTGTTAGATATAACACTATTTTACTCATTATTAATATGTAGTTTTGCTATATAAGCAAATTTAGGTTGATGCCTACTTTTCCTTTCCATTCAGTCTCTGGCTTCCATTAGTGTCAAAACATCTGAAATTAATCTGTTGGTCTATCATTTCATTTTTAGTGCTACTTTTATGTTCTTTATTTTATGTTTCTTTTTATTAATAGTCTCTTACAATTTTATCACAACTAACTTATATTGTTTCACATATATTACAGGTCCTATTTCTATGAATTTATCTCTGATTAGTTATATTCAGTACTATTAAAACACAAATTTTCCAAATGGAAAAGATTTTTCCTCAAGGAGGATGAGTCTTGCTGATTCTAGGTAAAAGGAAATCTATGTGGCATTTAAAAATTCACTTATGTAAAATAATAAAAATCATTTTAGGAAGAACAAAGATGATTTTATGTAAGAATGTATTTTTTTCTCCTTCATTTTTTTTAAACTAAAAATTGCTGAACTTTATCCAAAGTTTGCATAGGTGCTAAGTCATCTTACATAGACAGCCAGGTAAAGGAAAAAAAAAATTGTTAAAAAATGAAAAGAGATGCATCACCATATGATATTTGTTTTCCTTTTTCTGACTTACTTCGTTCAGTGTGACAAACTGTAAGTTCATCCACATCACTACAAATGATCCAATTTCGTTCCTTTTCTATGGTTGAGTAATATTCCAATTCTGTGTATGTCAACATCTTCATCCATTCATTGGGTGATAGGCATTTAGTTTGCTTCCATGTCCTAGCTTATGTAAATAGTGCTGCAGTGAACACTGGGGTACATGTATCTTTTTGAACTATGGTTTTCTCAGGATATATGTTCAGTAGTGGGATTGCTGATGAACCTATTTTCAGGGAAGTATGTAGTGAAAGGGCTATGAACACAGTAGGAAAAGGAGAGGATGGGAAGAATTGAGAGGGTAGTACTGACATATATACACTACCATATGTAAAATAGCTAACTAGTGGGGAGCTGCTGTGTATAGCAGGAGCTCAGTGCTCTGTGATGACCTAGAAGGGCGGTATGGGAGAGGGAGGAGGGAGGTTCAAGAGGGGTAGGATATATGTATACATATAGCTGCTTCACTTTGTTGTACAGTAGAAACTAATACAATATTGTAAAGCAATTATACTCCAATAGTAAAACAAATAAATGAAAAACAACCAAAAAAAGAGATGGTTCCTCTTTCTATGAGTATACGCAGGGTTCTTCACTATCTTTGGCTTATTAACTCTAACTTGATTTTTTTCTTCTCTTGGAAAAAAAGTTGTGATAACATGTTGTGTTGATGTTATAGGAATAAGTAGTTTAAATATTAAAGTATTCACAGATTTGTAGCTCAGATTTCCTCTTGAAAATAACAGTGTGTGTGTACTCAGTCACTTCTGTTGTGTTTGACTCTTTGTGACCCTATGGACTGTAGTTTGCCAGGCTCCTCCATCCATGTGATTCTTCTAGGAAGAATACTGGAGTAGGTTGCCATGACCTCTTCCATGGGATTTTCCCAACCCAGGGATTGAATCTGCATATGCTGCATTGCAGGTGGATGCTTTGCTGAGCCAAGTATTTTAAATATTAAAATAGTTACAGATTTGCAGCTCAAATTTCATTTTGAAAATAATATCTCCATTTAAAATTGACTTCCCTGGTGGCTCAGACTGTAAAGCGTCTGTCTATGATGCGGGAGACCCAGGTTCAATCCCTGGGTTGGGGAGATCCCTTGGAGAAGGAAATGGCAATCCACTCCAGTACCATTGCCTGGAAAATCCTGTGGACAAAGGAGCCTGGTAGGCTACAGTCCATGAGGTCACAAAGAGTCAGACATGACTAAAGTCCTATTACCAGTTTGTTCATTCACTTATTCTACAAATATGTATTAAGCTAATAATGTAGGTCATTAATCCACCCCTCTTTTGAATTTTTCTTGACATCAAAGAAGAAATGAGCCAAAAATATAATGAGAATCACTTTAAGTTACGGGAGGAAAGGAAATGATCATTGGGTTTTTTAAGTATTATTTTAAAATGTATAATGGGGGAAATAGTTGCAAACCCATATATAATGGTGTGCTACAGTTTTAAGCTCTCATTTACTTAGATTTTTTCAAAAGCAACAAGTATGATAAATAGAATTCAATGTCATCCTTGAAATATTGGTCTTATAGTTGTAAATTACTGCAACAAAGTTAATCCTTATCCATAATCATTTTGGCTGCTGCTTATGGGTTCATGTCCTGCTGCATCCCTATTGTACTCAGTTTAGAAATAACTCTACTTCCTACTGCAAATCCTTTATAATGAGAAAAATTTAATCCTAAACTTCCATTGTAAGCTGTTCTTACAGAGAATTTGTTTCATTGATAATATTTTAGTTGATCTTCTTTAGAAGTAACACTTCATCTTTTGTGATATCTTTGCTAGTTTTGAAGGATTACTCTAAGCAATGATTTTTAATCTTTTTTTTCATTAAATTTATAAACAATCATTGAATATGTTTAATACACCTACATATTAATGTATTTAAGTTAAATTTAATGACAAAATATGTTAACTAGGCAGATAGTGTAAAAAATATTTAATGCATTTTAGTGTTCATTTAGGACACCAGAATTTAACTCAGAAATTATTGCACTTATTCTGCTAATGTTTAATGAAGGGATGTGGCTATAAATTACAAATAATAATCAAAATTAGTTTTGTTCATTATTTGTTTTAAAATAAGGATCTATAGGGCCAGAAAGTTAATTTTTAAAAAAAAATCCTATTCTTTCATGAAGTTTACCAAGTAACTAACACTAAATTAAGCAAATTTGAACTAGGCAAAGATATTTCATAGAAAAGAAACTCTTTGACTTAGTTAAATGGAAGAAACAAATTCTCATTTCCAAGTATAAGTTTTGGAGTTAAGATAACTCAACTTGAAATGCCTTTGGGTCAATTTTCTTTTTTTTTTTTTAAGTTCCCACTTATCTTCTCCCTAACTCCTCCTACTACCCTAAACGTTTTCTTGTGTTATGTGGTTATGATATTCCAAGCAGTCCCTGGCACATTCCTCAGCTACTTCCAAAGATTTCATTGACCTCCCCTGCCACACATATTTTCCTTTGAGAAAAGAATAATTTAGAGACTGAGAAACAGAGTAGTGAGTTAAAAATAGGTGAAACAGAATCAGTGTCACCCTGGGCTAATTTTACTTTGCTTCTATGTGGTTGGGAAATTGGGGATAATTACTTTTTATTATAATTTCTTTTCCTGTCTTCTTTCCAAAAATCAAGTCTTCAAGCAAATACTTGCATTCAAGTGAGAGAATTTCTAGAAGTTCGGATCTATCATTTCACTCAAGCAGTAACACTTGACTTGGAATAACAGATCCACTAAAACCTGGGGATTCAATTGTTTCATATGATAAATTAGAGTAGTAAAAACCTAAATCACAAGGTCATTAGGAGAATTAAATTAGAAAATATCTACAAAATGCCAAACAAGCAATATAAGAGGTACCAGCAATTATTCATGTATATTAATTAGATGTGGATAGATCATATTTATTTATAGAAATAGTCTTGAAACTTTATCTTCATATTTTATGAACATATTTTTAAAGCCAAACTAGAACCACTCATTTTATTTCTAGAATTTTTACTCTTTGTAGAAGAAAACTAGAAAAGTTTTATTGAAATATACAAGATATATGTATTTTATACATGAAATTCACAACACTATGCATGATCCTTCCTTATGTAACATTTTTTTTTTCCATAAAAATCAAATACCTTTATTTTTACTCCCTTCAGCAGCACATGAGAAGTGGCCGTGACCTCAGCAGTAGGCCTGGTGTCTTTGCCCTGTTGAGAAGCCAGAATCTCATCTCGACCATTCAGCTGTTTCCTCAGACCACAAGTGGAAGAGGGGGTGGCCAACACCAGTGCTGTAACCTGGAGAAGATCAAGGTCAACCTGGCAAGGTTGCTAGCTGCCTGATCTCCAGTCTAGTGCTGGAACTTCTGTTTGCCTGAGTAAAGGGACATCATTCCTAGGATTTCTCCATATCATGCCTTGCTTCTGCAATGGCCAGGAGACTGGTCCTTGAGCTGTCCCCTCATGGTACTTTGGGGAAGAACCACTGGCTCTTTTGGCTCAAGGATCCCAAGAAGCTATCCTTGGAGGCTCTTGAGGCAATGCAGGAAGCATGGTGATGCTCAAGTTGTGGCTGACACACTCCAGCCCACTTGCTCACACTGCCATCACAGAGGCTGAGTGAGCAGTCACCTAGGGCATGGGATCCCAGCTCATTCCGTTCCCAAGGACAAGTGACTGGAAGGTAACAACACCGGAGTAAGCCAGTGGCTTCCTGTGACCACACCCAGGAATACCTTCCAGTTGTCCAAGCAGCCATTTGTAATGATTCCTGAAAACTGCTCTTGGCCTGCAGCCACTGATGCTCCTTCTTGTTGATGTGCCTTTCAATGCTAGTCTCACCTCGACTGATGAGCACAGCTTGCCATACAGTTAGGGCACCCAGGGCAAGTGCCACAGAACTGCACAGGAACCAGAGGTAGATAAGACTCTTATGAGTCACTCTTTCTCGGAAGGAGAAAATGGGTGGTGGGGTCTGGTGGAAGTCTCGATGGCAGCATAAGCCTCCCAGAAAAGGTCCCAGCTTCCATAGCTATTGCAGATGCTACAGTGGTGTGTTCAGGCTGGCATGGGGTTAATGCACTTCTTA
Organism: Raphicerus campestris; assembly: GCA_006410735.1. Classification (NCBI taxonomy): domain Eukaryota; kingdom Metazoa; phylum Chordata; class Mammalia; order Artiodactyla; family Bovidae; genus Raphicerus; species Raphicerus campestris. The sequence goes on from SJYW01035086.1 coordinate 108,979, forward strand.
AAGATGGAGACTGTTGTCCTATCATTCCTGCCCTGGGGTGGGTATCCAGGTGGGGTGGTGATAACCTGGTAGTAATGGAAGACTATGAGAATCAGATTCCAGTGACTATAGAAGAAATGCCAGCAGAGCCATGGCACGGAGTAGATTTGGAGGATGAGAGGCAGGACACACAGGGAGCTGGTCAACACAATCATCAGCACCACAAACACCACCCCATACCAGCGGATCATGTTGTCCACCAGCCAGTAGATAGACTCAAAGGCAGTGCCCATGGTGGTGTCACTGCCCCTGAAGGAGTTGTAGAGCAGGGAGCGTAGGCAGAGCTTGCCATAGCGCTGGCATTGCATCAGGCCATGGAGCAGAAGTGGGCATTGGCACCTGTAACCCAGGAGCAGAAGCAGGCACAGGCAGAGGCAGGCAGGGCCCAGCACAGGCTCCTCTGGCCCCTAGGAAAACATAGCAAGTGACGGGCCAGCCTGGTTCCTGCCCCTCCCTGCCCCACAAGTGGGCAGCTTAGAGGTAGAGACCTAAGGCTGAGGACCTCTGGGCCAGTCACCAGCTGCGGGAAATAGGGAGGGAGCTCCAAGCTCAAGCACGGTCTCTGGAATTGTCTGTGTGGACAGACCACTGGATGGAGCCCAACCAATTTGCACAAAGCTATCCACATGGCCCTGTGGGCCCAGCCACTGTAGCAGAGGTATCCAGGGTCTCCTGCCCTGTGCTGTGCTTAGCTGCTCAGTCATGTCCGACTCTTTGTGACCACAAAGACTGTAGCCCACCAAGCTTCTCTGTCCATGGGGATTCTCCAGGCAAGAATACTGGAGTGGGTTGCCATGCTCTCCTCCAGGGAATCTTCCCAATCCAGGGATTTAACCCAGGCCTCCAGGATCATGGAAGTACTTAATAAATACTTGCTGAATGAACAAACTGGAGGGATGAAGTGGAAAGGCTGGTCAGATGTCCATCTGTCCCATTTGGACTCTATCTTGAAGTATCTTAGAGATACAGTACAAGTCGAATCCTATCTCTGGAGATGAATTTCCAAATCTGTGAAATGGACGAGTTCGCTGGGCTAACCTTCCAACTCCGCACCTCAGGGCAGCCTGGAGGGTGTGCTCTGTCCGGTTTGGGGGCATGGCTGTGCAGAGCAGGATCTCTGGCTCACAAGACCCGGGAACAGGGCCCGACCCATATCCTGCCATTCATAGGGCCAGTCTGCAGACCTGGACCCACTGCCAGCCCATCGCTGTAATATGTTTTATCATATGACTATCTGTGTTGGCTCAGACAGTAAAAGATCTACCTGAAGTGTGGGAGACCTGGGTTCAGTCCCTGGGGTGGGAAGATCTCCTGAAGGAGGGCATGACAATGCACTCCAGTATTCTTGACTAGAGAATCCATGGACAGAGGAACCTGGTGGGCAACAGTCCATGGGGTCAGAAAGAGTTGGACAAGATTGAGTGACTGAGCACAGCACACATCCATGTTTGAATATGTATTGTTGCTGCTGCTGCTGTTAAGGCACATCAGTCGTGTCCAACTCTGTGTGACCCCATAGGTGGCAGCCCACCAGGCTCCTGTCCCTGGGATTCTCCAGGCAAGAACACTGGAGTGGGTTGCTGTTTCCTTCTCCAATACATGAAAGTGAAAAGTGAAAGTGAAGTCGCTCAGTCGTGTCTGACTCTTCGCGATCCCATGGACTGCAGCTCACCAGGCTCCTCGGTCCATGGGAGTTTCCAGGCAAGAGTACTGGAGTGGGTTGCCATTGTCTTCTCCGTGAAGATGTATTAGTAGTTATATAATTTGTATCAACTAGGAACTGCATAGTGATAAGGGCTAATGCTTATTGAATGTTTGCTGTGATTATTCAAAATGCTCTATATGTACTCTGTAATTTAATTTAAATGATAATCCTATGTATAGAGATATAGAGGAAAAGAAACTAAAACAAATTTAAATTGCACATTATCAAGAGCTATAAAATAGAGGTGAGAAGACAAAAGTAAATAGCAGGCTTTAGAATCAGTAGCCCTTATTATACTGTTTGCAAAGACAGGTACAATAAAGGACAAAAATGATATGGGCTTAACAGAAACAGAAGATATTAAGAAGAGGTGGCAAAAATACACAGAAGAACTATACAAAAAAGATCTTAATGACCCAGATAACCACAATGGTGTGATCACACGCCTAGAGCCAGGCATCCTGGAATGTGAACTCAAGAGGGCCTTAGGAAGCATCACTACAAACAAAGCTAGTGGAGGTAATGGAATTACAGTTGAGCTATTTCAAACCCTAAAAAATGATTAAATGATTCTGTAAAAGTGCTGCACTCAATATGTTAGCAAATTTGGAAAACTCAGCAGTGGCCACAGGACTGGAAAATGTTAGTTTTCACTCCAATCCCAAAGAAAGGCAATGCAAAAGAATGTTCAAGCTACCGCACAATTGCACTTATTTCACATGCTAGTAAAGTAATGCTCAAAATTCTTCAAGCCAGGCTTCAACAGTACATGAACAATGAGCTTCAGATGTTCAAGCTGGATTTAGAAAAAGCAGAGGAACCAGAGTTCAAATTGCCAACATCTGTTGGAACATCGAAAAAGCAAGAGAGTTCCAGAAAACATCTGCTTTTGCTTTATTGACTATGCCAAAGCTTTTGATTGTGTGGATGACAACAAACTGTGGAAAATTCCTAAAGAGATGGTAATATCAGACCACCTGACTTGCCTCCTGAGAAATCTGTATGCAGGTCAAGAAGCAACAGTTAGAACTGGACAAACAGGTTCAAAATTGGGAAAGGAATATGTCAAGGCTGTATACTGTCACCCTGCTTATTTAACTTATATTCAGAGTACATCAAGAGAAAGCACTTATGGCAGAAAGCAAAGAACAAAAGAGCCTCTTGATGAAAGTGAAAGAGGAGAGTAAAAAGAGTTGTGTCGTACTCTTTGTGACACCAAGGACTGCAGCGAGCCAGGCTTTCCTGTCAACCAACTTTCAGAGCTTGCTAAGACTCATGTCCATCAAGTCAGTGATGTCACCCAACCATCTCATCCTCTGTCATGCCCATCTCCTGCCTGATCTTTCACATCATCAGGGTCCTTTCAAGTGAGTCAGTTCTTCGCATCAAGTGGACAGAGTATTGAAGTTTCAGCTTCAGCATCAGTCCTTCCAAGGAATATTCAGGCATGATTTCCTTTAGGATGGACTGGTTGCATCTCTTTGCAGTCCAAGGGACTCTCAAGTTCAAAAGCATCAATTCTTCCACACTCAGGGTTTTAATAGTCCAACTCTGACATTCATACATGACTACTGGAAAAACCATAGCTTTGACTAGATGGACCTTTGTTGGCAAAGTAATGTCTCTGCTTTTTAATCTGCTGTCTATGTTGGTCATAGCTTTTCTTCTGAGCAGCAAGCATTTTTTAATTTTATGGCNCAGCCCACCAGGCTCCTGTCCCTGGGATTCTCCAGGCAAGAACACTGGAGTGGGTTGCTGTTTCCTTCTCCAATACATGAAAGTGAAAAGTGAAAGTGAAGTCGCTCAGTCGTGTCTGACTCTTCGCGATCCCATGGACTGCAGCTCACCAGGCTCCTCGGTCCATGGGAGTTTCCAGGCAAGAGTACTGGAGTGGGTTGCCATTGTCTTCTCCGTGAAGATGTATTAGTAGTTATATAATTTGTATCAACTAGGAACTGCATAGTGATAAGGGCTAATGCTTATTGAATGTTTGCTGTGATTATTCAAAATGCTCTATATGTACTCTGTAATTTAATTTAAATGATAATCCTATGTATAGAGATATAGAGGAAAAGAAACTAAAACAAATTTAAATTGCACATTATCAAGAGCTATAAAATAGAGGTGAGAAGACAAAAGTAAATAGCAGGCTTTAGAATCAGTAGCCCTTATTATACTGTTTGCAAAGACAGGTACAATAAAGGACAAAAATGATATGGGCTTAACAGAAACAGAAGATATTAAGAAGAGGTGGCAAAAATACACAGAAGAACTATACAAAAAAGATCTTAATGACCCAGATAACCACAATGGTGTGATCACACGCCTAGAGCCAGGCATCCTGGAATGTGAACTCAAGAGGGCCTTAGGAAGCATCACTACAAACAAAGCTAGTGGAGGTAATGGAATTACAGTTGAGCTATTTCAAACCCTAAAAAATGATTAAATGATTCTGTAAAAGTGCTGCACTCAATATGTTAGCAAATTTGGAAAACTCAGCAGTGGCCACAGGACTGGAAAATGTTAGTTTTCACTCCAATCCCAAAGAAAGGCAATGCAAAAGAATGTTCAAGCTACCGCACAATTGCACTTATTTCACATGCTAGTAAAGTAATGCTCAAAATTCTTCAAGCCAGGCTTCAACAGTACATGAACAATGAGCTTCAGATGTTCAAGCTGGATTTAGAAAAAGCAGAGGAACCAGAGTTCAAATTGCCAACATCTGTTGGAACATCGAAAAAGCAAGAGAGTTCCAGAAAACATCTGCTTTTGCTTTATTGACTATGCCAAAGCTTTTGATTGTGTGGATGACAACAAACTGTGGAAAATTCCTAAAGAGATGGTAATATCAGACCACCTGACTTGCCTCCTGAGAAATCTGTATGCAGGTCAAGAAGCAACAGTTAGAACTGGACAAACAGGTTCAAAATTGGGAAAGGAATATGTCAAGGCTGTATACTGTCACCCTGCTTATTTAACTTATATTCAGAGTACATCAAGAGAAAGCACTTATGGCAGAAAGCAAAGAACAAAAGAGCCTCTTGATGAAAGTGAAAGAGGAGAGTAAAAAGAGTTGTGTCGTATTCTTTGTGACACCAAGGACTGCAGCGAGCCAGGCTTTCCTGACAACCAACTTTCAGAGCTTGCTAAGACTCATGTCCATCAAGTCAGTGATGTCACCCAACCATCTCATCCTCTGTCATGCCCATCTCCTGCCTGATCTTTCACATCATCAGGGTCCTTTCAAGTGAGTCAGTTCTTCGCATCAAGTGGATAGAGTATTGAAGTTTCAGCTTCAGCATCAGTCCTTCCAAGGAATATTCAGGCATGATTTCCTTTAGGATGGACTGGTTGCATCTCTTTGCAGTCCAAGGGACTCTCAAGTTCAAAAGCATCAATTCTTCCACACTCAGGGTTTTAATAGTCCAACTCTGACATTCATACATGACTACTGGAAAAACCATAGCTTTGACTAGATGGACCTTTGTTGGCAAAGTAATGTCTCTGCTTTTTAATCTGCTGTCTATGTTGGTCATAGCTTTTCTTCTGAGCAGCAAGCATTTTTTAATTTTATGGCCGCTGTCACCATCTGCAGTGATTTCGGAGCCTCCAAAAAATAGTTTCTCACTGTTTCCATTGTTTCTCCATCTATTTGCCATGAAGTAATGGGAGTGTAGGCCATGACCTTAGTTTTCTGAATATTGAATTTTAAGCCAACTTTTTCACTCTACTATTTCACTTTCATCAAGAGGCTTTTTAGTTCTTTGCTTTCTGCCATAAGGATAATGTCATCTGCTTATCTGAGGTTATTGATTTTTCTCCCAGCAATCTTGATTTCAGCTTGTGCTTCATTGAGCCCAGCAATATTCATGATGTACTCAGTTCAGTTCAGTTCAGTTGCTTAGTCGTGTTCGACTCTTTGCGACCCCATGAATCACAGCATGCCAGGCCTCCCTGTCCATCCCCAACTGCCAGAGTTCACTCAGACTCACATCCATCGAATCAGTGATGCCATCCAGCCATCTCATCCGCTGTTGTCCCCTTTTCCTCCTGCCCCCAATCCCTCCCAGCATCAGAGTCTTTTTCAATGAATCAACTCTTTGCATGAGGTCTCCAAAGTACTGGAGCTTCAGCATCAGTCCTTCCAACTAATATTCAGTTTACTTCCTTTAGGATTGACTGGTTTGATCTCCTTGCTGTCCATTGAATTCTCAAGTCTTCTCCAGCACCACAGTTTGAAAGCATCAGTTCTTTGGTGCTCAGCCTTATTTATGGTCCAACTCTTACATCTGTACATGACTACTGGAAAAACCATAGCTTTGACTATACAGACCTTTGTTGGCAAATTGATGTCTCTGTTTTTTTAATAAGCTCTCTAGGTTACTCATAGCTTCCCTTCCAAGACCAGGAATCTTTTAATTTCATGTTGCAATCACTGTCTGCAGTGATTTTGGAGCCCAAGAAAAGTAAATCTGTCTCTGCTTACACTTCCTCTGCTCTTTGCCATAAAGTGATGGGACCAGATGGCATGATTTTGTTTTCTGAATGTTGAGTTTCAAGCCAGCTTTTTCACTCCTCTCTTTCATCCTCATCAAGAAGTTCTTTAGTTCCTCTTTGTTTCCTGCCATTACAGTGGTATCATCATATATCTGAGTTTATATATATATATACATATATATTTTTCCCCATAGAAATCTTGATTCTAGCCTGTAATTCATCCAATCCAGCATTTTGCATGAAGCATTCTGCATAGAAGTTAAATGATCAGGGTGACAATATACAGCCCTCATACTCCTTTTTCAAACTTGAACCAGTCACTTGTTCCATGTCTGATTCTGTTGCTTCTTGACCCACATAACAGGTTTCTCATGAGACAGATAAGGTGATCTAGTATTCCAGTCTACTTAAGAATTTTCCACAGTTAGTTATGATCCACAGAGTCAAAAGCTTTATCATCTTCAATGAAGCAGAAGTAGATGTTTCCCTGGAATTCCTTTGCTCTCTCTATGTTCCAACGAATATTGACAATGATTTTTGGTTCCTTTGCCTTTTCTAAATCCAGCTTATACATCTGAAAGTTCTTAGTTCACGTATTACTGAAACCTAGCTTGAAGGATCTTGAGCAAAAACTGCTAGCCTGTGAAATGTGTGCAATTGTATGGTAGTCTGATCATTTTGGAGCATTTTGCTTCTTTGGGATTGAAATAAATATTGACCTTTTCCTGTTCTGTGACCACTGCTGAGTTTTCCAAAATTGCTGGCATATTTAGTACAACACTTTAACAGCATCACCTTTTAGGATTTGAAACAGCTCAGCTGTAATCTTGTCACCTACACTAGCTTTATTCATAATAATGCTTCCTAAGGCCCACTTAATTTCACACTACAAGATATCTGGCTTTAGGTGAGTAATCACACCATTGTGGTTACCTTGGTTGTTGTATAGTTCTGTGTATTCTCACCACCTTTTCTTAATCTTTTCAGCCTTTGTTATGTTCTTACCATTTTTGTCTTTATCATGCTTATCCTTGCATGAAAGATTCCCTTGATATATCCAGTTTTCTTGAAGAGATCTCTGGACTTTCACATTCTATTGTTTTTCTCTATTTCTTTGCATTGTTCATTGAAGAAATCCTCCTTATATCTCCTTACTATTCTCTGGAAATCTGCATTTAGTTTGATGTATCTTTCCCTTTCTCTCTTGCTTTCACTTCTCTTCTTTCTTCAGCTATTTATAAAGTCTCTTCAGATAACCACTTTGCCTTCTTGTATTTCTTTTTCTTTGGGATATTTTTGGCCACTGTCTCCTGTACTATATTACAAATCTCCATCCATAGATCTTCAGGTACTCTGTCTAACAAAACTAATTTCTTTAATCTATTTGTCACCTCCATTGTATAATTATAAGGGATTTGACTTAGGTTATAGCTGAATGGCCTGGTGGTTTTCCCTACTGTCTTCAATTTAAACCTGAATTTTGCAATAAAAGCTGATGATCTGAGCCACAGTTAGCTCCAGGTCTTGTTTTTGCTGACTGTATAGAGTTTCTTCATGTTTGGCTGCTTGGAACATAGGAAATTTGATTTCAGTATTGACCATCTGGTAATGTCCAGGTGTAGCATCCTCTCTTGCGTTGTTGAAAAGGGGTGTTTGCTATGACCAGTGTGTTCACGTGCCAAAAGTCTGTTTGCCTATGCCATGCCGTGCTTCATTTTGTACTCTAAGATCAAACTTCCCTATTATTCCAGGTATATCTTGACTTCCTACTTTGTATTCCAATTGCTTATGAGAAAAATTAGGTTTTTTTGTTTTTGTTTTTGGTTTTTTGGTGTTTACTCTAGAAAGTGTTGTCTGTCTTCACAGATTTCCAGTTTCACTCACCAATATCCACTTCTTTGGCATAGTGGATGAGACATATTTTCAATGTGATGTTGAATGGTTTGTCTTGTAATGAACCGAGATCATTGTGTCATTTTTGAGATTGCTCCCAAGTACTGCATTTCAGACTCTTTTGTTGACTATGAGGGTTACTCCATTTCTTGTAATGGATTTTGTCCACAGTAGTAGATTTAATGGTCATCTGAATTAGATTCGCCCATTCCCATCCATTTTAGTTCACTGATTCCTAAAACATTAGCATTTACTCTTGCCATTGCTGCTTGACCATGTCCAGTTTACCTTGATTCATGGACCTAAATACCAGGTTCCCATGCAGTAGTGTTCTTTACAGCTTGAAATTTACATTCACCATCAGACACACCTACAACTGAGTGTCATTTCTGCTTTAGCCCAGTCACTTCATTCTTTCTGGAGCTATTAGTAATTGCTCTCTGCTGTTTCTTAATAGTATATTGGACACCTGCCATCTTGAGGAGCTCATCTCCAAGGTTATGACTTTTTGTTTTTTTTCATACTGTTCATGGGGTTCTAGTGGCAAGAATCCTGTAGTGGATTGTAATTTTCTTCTCCAGTGGGCCACACTTTGTCAGAACTCTTCACTATGATCCATCCATCTTGGTTGGCCCTAAAAGGCATGTCTCATAGCTTCATTTCGTTTCCCAAGTCCCTTTGCCACAACAAAGCTGTGATATCTAAAGTGAGTCTATTTTACACAGGATAGAGGTGTTTTTTTTTTCTTAATCTATTGCATCTTTTGAGGAATTTATTTACAATTAAATAATTATTAATAGGTATGTCAGTTTATAGTTTTCCAGGTGGCACTAGTGGTAAAGAACCTGCCTGCCAATGCAGGAGACATGAGATTTTGGTTCAATCCCTGGGTAATGAAGAGTCCCTGGAATAGGGCATGGCAACCTACTCCAGTATTCTGGCCTGGAAAATTCTATGAATAGGAGAAACTGGTGGGCTACAGTCTATAGGGTTGCAAAGAGTCCTCCATGACTGAAGAGATTAGCATGCATACAGGCATGCATATTATTTTGTTAATTGTTTATCCAGCGTCTTTGTAGTTCCTCTCCTCTTCTTCATCTTTTTTTTTTCCTTTGTTGTTTAATAACTTTCTTTAGTGGTATGCTTAGATTCCTTTCTCTTATAAAAGTTTGTGAAGAGAAAGTAGCTCGATTGTATCCAACCCCATGAACAGTTCCGACCCCATGAACAGTACAGTCCATGGAATTCTCCAGGCCAGAATACTCGAGTGGGTAACCCTTCCCTTCTCCAGGGGATCTTTCTAACCCAGGAAACAGACCCAGGACTCCTTCATTGCAGGCAGATTCTTTACCAGCTGAGCCAAAAGGAAAGCGCCTTATATGTGTTTAGTATAGGATTTTTTGTTTGTGGTTACTATGAGGCTTACAAATAGCAATTTACATCTCTATCAATCTGCTTTAAATTGAGGACAACTTAAGCTTGATCTTATTTTAAGAGTCAGTATTTTTACTTTACCCTCTATATTTTATGTTTTTGATGTTACATTTCACATTTTATCATTGTGTGTCTCTTCACTAATTATTATAATTATACTTACTTTTATTTATCTTTTCTTGTAACCTTCATATTAATATCATAAAGAATATTTCATTGCTTTTAATATATTTTTAACTGTTTAATGAGATTTATTTTTTTCATTCTTTTCCTTGTTACTAATTAGGATCCTTTCTTTTCAGCTTAAAGAGTTTGCATCAACATTTTTTGNACTTTTATTTATCTTTTCTTGTAACCTTCATATTAATATCATAAAGAATATTTCATTGCTTTTAATATATTTTTAACTGTTTAATGAGATTTATTTTTTTCATTCTTTTCCTTGTTACTAATTAGGATCCTTTCTTTTCAGCTTAAAGAGTTTGCATCAACATTTTTTGTAAGGCTGGTTTAGTTGTGATAAACTCCTTTAGAAAATATTTTGCTTATCTTAAAAAAAGAAAACAAAAACTTTCTCTCTTCTTTATTTCAGAATGGTAACTTTGCCAGGTAGAGTACTCTTGGCTGGAATTTTTGTTTCCCCTTTCAATATATCATACCCGCTCCCTTTTGATCTTCAAACTTTTTGTTGAAAACTCTGCTGATAGTTTTAGATATTAAAATCATTAACATTTTAATGATTTTACTATTCTCTTCTTGCATTTAAGTTTTGACATTTTAATTATAACATATCTTGTTGTCAATCTCTGAATCATTCTTATTTAGGGCTGTCTTGGTTTGTTGTTCTGGATGTCTATTTTCAGCCCCAGGTTAGGGAAGGTTTTAGCTATTATGCAATCTAATAAGATAGTTGTTTATTTTTACCTTCTCCTTCTGGGGGCCTTATAATGCAAATGTTAATTTGTTTTATGACCCTTAAATCTTTTATGCTATCCTCACTTTTTGTTATTTTTCTTCTGTTTGGCACTCTTATATTTTCATCTCTTCACTGAAGTTCTCACTGTGTTCACCCATTTCCCTCCTCAGTTTGGTAATGATCTTTTTTGACTATTACTTTGAGTGCTTACAGTGTGAATTACTTATCTTCATTTCATTAAGGTTTTTACTGAGGTTTTATCTTGTTCTTCCAGTTGGAACACAGTCCTCTATTTCTTCATTTTGCTTGATCTCTGTTAGTTTCTAGACAGTAGACGAAACAATCATCTCTCTCAGTCTTAAAGGACTAGCCTAGTGTAGAAGATGAACATTGCCATTCAACCCTGCTTCAGCCCTTTATTATCTCTCAAACCTTCGTGCTTGCCCATGTAGTCTATTATATTTTTAACAGCTTTCAATAGTTGAGGAAGTGCAAAGGCCCACCAGTGTCCCTAAAAGATATCTCAGCACCTAGATTCAGGTTTGGAAACTAGATTCTCAGGCAGTAGCTTTTTAAAGTATGCAAGTAATTTTAGTCAGGTGGGACTACAAGTGTGGGGCTTCTCAGGTGGTGCTAATGGTAAAGAACCTGCCTGCCAATGCAAGAGACATAAGTGATGTGGGTTTGATCCTTGGGTCAGAGAAATCCCCTGGAGGAGGGCACAACAACCCATTCCAGTATTCTTGCCTGGAGAATCCCATGGACAGAGGAACCTGGTGAGCTATAAGTCCATCAGGTCACAAAGAGTCAGGCATAACTGAAGCAACTTAGTACAGGGACTGTGAGTATAAGCCACATTGTCCAAAGGATCAGGCAGTGTCCCCTGAGGAGCAGTCACAAATAAACAGGGCTCCAGATGAACATATAATTTTTTTTTTTTTTCTGGGATATAAGAGAAAGATAGAGTGAGACAAATGGAGAGTGTCAAGATGGTGCCCACAGCTTACACTTTTTGAGAGCAGCTCCATAGCCTACTAAATGTGTGTGAAACCTGAAGTCTTTTCTCAGGCCTAAGCTCTAGGACAAATAAAGGGATTTCCTTCAGAGAAAGACTAGGGGTTTGCCTTAGTTTATGCAATACCTAAGTATTGTGTGAGTATGGTTTCAGTGTGTCTGCCCTCTGATGCCCTCTTGCAACGTCTACCATCTTACTTGGGTTTCTCTTACCTTGAGCGTGGGATATCTTTTCACAGCTGTTCCAGCAAAGCACGGCTGCTGTTTCTTACCTTGAACGAGGGGTATCTCCTTACTGCCGCCTTCCTGACCTTCAATGTGGGATAGAAATGGTCTAGACCTAATAGAAGCTGAAGATATTAAGAAGAGGTGGCAAGAATACATGTAAGAACTGTACAAAAAAGATCTTCAAGACCCAGATAATCATGATGTGATCACTCATCTAGAGCCAGACATCTTGGAATGTGGAGTCAAGGGGGCCTTAGAAAGCATCACTATGAACAAAACTAGCGGAGGTGATGGNGATGGTCTGCGACCGGCTATTTCCAATCCGTCCTTTGTTCTGGGCGCCGGCCTGTCATGGCGCCTTATGTTTGAATGTACCTCGTGGTGGCCACCCCACGGTCTGGTTTGCTAGTCCAAGCTAGTTCATTCTGGCCATGCGCGGACCGATTCTGGCCACGTTGCTACGCGATTCTCGCAAAAAGCCCTTCAGTGCCTGCGTTTCCCCTCGGCCCAGTTCTTAGCACTGCGGCTGGTGAGTCCCGCTCCTCCCTCCCCAACCCCTAGTCGTTGGGAGGTTTTCTGTTAGGCTCATAATCTATTGGTTTTGATTTATTTTTCCTTCCTGTTATGTTGCCGTCTGTGCTTCCCAGGCTCGATACAGAGTCCGCTGTGAGAATGTTTCCTGGAGCTTGGCAACCTCTCTTTTTAAGAGTCACTTCCCCGGAGGGGATTCCCTTCCCGGGACGAGGCTCCCTCCCTACCTCCTTTGTCTCTTTTCTCGTCCCTTATATTTATTCCTACCTTTTTTGAAGCCAATAATCTGCTTTGCTGGATGCCTGGTGACCTCTGCCAGCATTCATAAGTTGTCTTGTGGAATTTATTCAGCGTTGAAATGTTCTTTTGATGAAGTAGTGAGGGAGAAAGTGTTCGCCCCATCCTATTCCGCCGCCATCTTTTCCTCTTTGTTTCTGTATACCTTATATTAAGACCAGCTAAGCCACAAGAGAAGCTCATGAATCCTGGAGTGGATAGCTATCCCTTCTCCAGCACATCGTCCCAATCCTGGAATCAAACCGAGGTTTCCTGCATTGCAGGTGGATTATTTACCAACTGAGCTATCAAGGAAGCCCTATATTAAACAGAGAGAGTGGTAATTGAATTATGCAGAAATAACCTATGAAAACTAAAAACAACAACAAGAAAATATTTACCCTGAATAACTCTGATGCAAGTCATTAAGGAATCTGGTTCTAGGGTGTCAAGAAAAAAAAAAAGTAAGATCATGAAAACTTGTGTTAATTTGCTCTGATAAGTTCATATGGTATAAAAAAATGATCCTATTTGCTTTATCAATGTGATGTATACACAAAATATAGTCTCTGCATTTGCAAATGATTGGCTACTGATAGAGCTCTACCAAACAAAAGCAAAAAATACTCTTTGTATACTGTGATACCTCTTAGTTTTACTTGCCAATGGATTTTAGATTAGAGAATTAAGACAGTCAAATACATAAGAGTGTTTATATCTCACTGTTATTAGTAGCAAAGATTTTAAATGGTCCATACATCTATATGTGACGCTAAGGGAATATGTTTGTTTTGCTGAAAGGTAGGTTGTTTGCATGAAAGTCCCAGTGGCTCAAAGGAACATAGCTTTGGAAGCTCAGATTATTTTGTGAAAAAATAAAATCCCATGGACAAAGAAGTGTGGTAGACTACAGTCCATGGGTCGCAAAGAGTTGGACATGACTGAGCTACTTCACATATATACATACAAGAAGGGAGGGTAGTATTTTGGTCCTCACTTTTTGGGTATCTGGCCATGTGATCTTGGGCTTCTTCCTTCTTATTTAAAAAACAAGTAGAATATTTTTAAGTTTCCCTTTAACTCATCTCATAAAATTTGTATCTCTTCAAGCATAAGTTTTCACTATCAGTATTAGATGAGCTAATAAGGCTGCTTCTCTTCATGGAATATCTTTCTTGCAAAAAATATATATATTCTTTACATTTTTATGACTTTTTCCTATAAGAGTGAATATGGAAAGTAAATTTATGCACTAGAAGTTTTAGGTATTTGATAACAAAATATATTATTTGGAGACTTATTAGTAGACTCGTAATAAGCAAATAGTGATGAAAAAGGATCATTGCTGTTAAGGAAGTTAGACCATATATGGTTGAGTCTCTCACACTACTGTAATTAACTGCAGCTTAAGTAACATTAGATGTATTTTTTATGCTTAGAAGGAAAAATCTCCATGGCCTTCTTCGGATTTGCATGATGTTTTACTAATTAGCATATCAATAAATTAGAACCTCATTTTCCTGAATGCATTTTCTTTTTGGAATCCTACTTATTTGCTTCATATTAAAGATTCTCCCAATTTAACCACAGAACTTGAACTTAAAACAAAAACTGCACTACTCCAATTTTGGAAAGTGTCCAAAAACCTTTAGAGTCACTCAGTCCATTTAACACTTGAAAAGCAAACCTGATTGAAGTCACTATGTGGCCGTGCTCTAAGTGAATAACATTCTCTCTGTGGCCATGCATAATTCTCTCTAGGTTTAATGCCAGTTGTGATTTTGCCTCAATGGAATACCCCAGAGCATAGATACATGGGACTTGAATCATGTTTACTTTTAAAATATTAAAAATATTAAATAATTCTCAATGTATGCAAATGAATAATAATGGGATTGTTACAGAGCCACAAAGAAGGAAAACAAAAACAAAATTCTTAGTAGATAAAGATTTTTCATTAGGAACTAACAAACTTGTTGGCTCAAGACCAGTAACGTTAAGAGTAATTTTTGTTTTTGTGAGCATACTACAGCGTTTTGAGCACAGAGGTCATGGAACAGGGCACGGAATTCAATCAGCTGCTCCTTATTCATAGAGCACACAGGAACTTAGGGTATATATCCAGTAATGAGATTCTTTGCTAAAAGAAGCAGGTTTGCAGATCTCAATTTCCTCAGCAGAAGCCTCATTTGTGTTTCCCCCCCAACTTTATTGAGGAATAATTGACAAATATAATCGTATATATTTAAAGTATACAGTGTGATGATTTGACATACATATACTCTGTAGAAAGATTACCAGGCTCAAGAAAATTAACATATCCATCAGCTCACAGTTAAATCTCTCTTTCTGTGGTGAGAATACTTAAGGTTTATTCTCAGCATCTCTCAAGTATATAATAACATATTATTAGCCAAGTCACCATGCTATATACTAGATCCTCAGTACTCACTGTTCTTAGAACTGAAGGATTGTGCCATTTAAGCTATATCTCCCCATTTCTCCCTCTCCCAACCTCCTGGAAATCTGCTCTATTCTCAGTTGCTCTTACTTGGCTTTTTGTTGCTGTTGTCATTCATGTGTGTGTGTGTGTGTGTGTGTGTGTGTGTGTCAGCTCTGATTCTTTGTGACTTCATGGACTGTAACCCACCAGGCTCTCTGTCCATGGAATATTCCAGGCAAGAACACTGCAGCAGGTTGTCATTTCCTCTGCAAGGAATCTTCCTGACCCAGGGATCAAACCTATTTCTTTTTCTTTTTTTTTTAATTTAAAATTATTTATTTTAATTGGAGGCTAATTACTTTACAATATTGTATTGGTTTTGTCATACATCAACATGAATCCACCACCTATGTACACGTTCCCCATCCTGAACCCTGCTCCCACCTCCCTCCCCGTACCATTGCTCTGGGTCATCCCAGTGCTGTGTTTCTTGTGTCTCCTGCATTGCAGGCAAACTCTTTACCACTGAGCCAGCAAAGAAGCATTGTTTATATATAAGCAATACCATACAATATATAGCTTTCTCTGTTTGGCTTATTTTACTTAGCCATAATGCTCTCCAGTTTCATCCATATTGTCACAAATAACAGGATTTTCTATTTTTATTGCTGAATAATATTCCATTTTATATGTACACATTTTCTCTATCCATTCATCCCATGGAGAACGTTTAGATTATATCAGTATCTTGACTACTGTGAAACTTATTTGTGTTTCTACGTAGTTTCACTATACTTTTTAAGTTTAAGAAAAGCTAAGCTAAAATAATCTTTGTTTCTTAACTTTTATATTTCTAGAAGTCCACATTAAATGTAGTAATACATGTTTAAACCTCAATGAAATAATTCATCCCGAAGTATTGTAATCAGAACATCTTGGAGAACAATTAGACTTTTTATGATAGTATACATACATATATAGCATTGTATTGAGCCAGTGGTTCTCAATCAGAGAACTCTTTTCTCCCAGGAAACAGCTGGTTGTTGCAATTTGTTGGGAAAATTCCATATTAATATCTAGAAGCCAAGTATGTTGTTAAATATCCTACTTTTCACAGAACAGCCCCCATGCCAAAGAATTATCCAGTGCTGAAGTTGAAAAACCCTGCAATAGACTATTTCATGAACATATAACTTCCTTTTCTAAATTAAAACATTTAACAGTTTGAGACTGTTGAAGTATTACTATTGGAGATGTTACATTCTTCATTATGTATCTATATTTTTAGTATGTAATGTGTGTGCGTGTGTTTGTGTGTGTGTGTGTGTGTGTGTGTGTGTAATGAGAACTAGTCCTTCATATAGAACTGATTCTGAAAGTTCCCAAATATCAAAAAACATTCGCCTTATAATAAGTAAATCAATGATGGGTGACTCTTCTCCCCTGAGCTGGTGAAGAATTCACTCACATTTCTAGGGAACTGATACATATAACTTAACTGAACTTGAAACTCTTTTATTCATCATTTAAAATGCAAGATAATCTCATCAGAGTCTTGACACTGAGAAGCAAGAATAGTATTCTTGCTACATTTTCTGTGTTTTTAGGGAAGCAAACATAGAATGTTCAGTCTACAAGGGGCCCTTAGAGATCATCTCTTCTTATCCTCTTACTTTATAGGTGGAGAGAATAATCCTCAAACAAGAGAAGTGTCGATCTGCAATTGCGCAACTAGTTAGTAATGAAACCAGGTCTATAGCTATGTTATATATCACTATCAAAATGAGGTCATGATTTGATGACTTTGTAAAATTGAATCTATGTATACTGAAATGATTTATAATGGAATTTTGCTTAGCTGTAATAGTTTGGAATTGTCCTTCATGACTGACATGACCTCTTTTGCCATCTAGATGAGATGGAACTTACCACATAATTATTTTTTCCTTCTTCAGGATGTACTTTCTTTGTGCTAATATTACATTCACACTGGAAACATCATTTTCAAGTCACAATGTACCATATATAACATTCTACTTTAAATCATGTTATGCCTTTAAAGTCATACAAGTCTGTGTCTGTATGTCATAGAGATTAGGAATGAGTCTCTAAAAATACATTCCTATCCACAAATCCATTAATCTTTTACATTTTTATGAGAAAAGTCTACTTTCTGTCCTTGAACAATAGCTTGCATAAAGACTTTTTTTTTTTTTTTTTGCTTTATTGTTAAGCTGTTTCTCCTGGATTTTGTGCCTTCATATATTAATAGGACAATATGGTCAAATTATTCTTCCTGTTTTAATTTCTACCTCAAATTCAAGATAACTGATGTTGCCTTTAGATGAAGATTATAAAATTAATATGAATTGCATATTTTTCTCTCAAGGAAATTATACAGTAATCTATATTTCATGTCAGTTTGAAGTGAAAGACTGCAGAAGTTTGACTGAGTTATTAAAAAAGTACTTTTAGTTCTGTTGAAAGTATCATCTTGACTTATGGCCTGTTGACATACTCTTAAGTAATACTGTGTTATCTGTGCTTTCACTGACATATGTTAGTAAACTGAAGCTTCGTATATAGGAAGCTTCAAGGCAATAGATACTGACATAATGAACTCTTCTATTTGCATAGCCCCCACTTATATGTAAGTGGTATGTTTCATGATTCAGTAACTGAAACTTAACAGGAAATATCCAATATATTATGTTAATGTTACAGAGGTCTAAGTGAAGGCCCGAACATTTAAGAATCTCATTTACCAAGAAACAAAGTATCTTATCCTCAGCAGAGTGTATTGTTATTTTATGACTGTCTCCTGGGCATAAGTAATTTCAGAAGACCGTGTGTGTACATATGCTTAGTCCTGTCCAACTCTTTGTGGCCCCATGAACTATTATCAGGCTCCTCTGTCCATGGAATTTTCCAGGGAAAAATATTGGAATGGGTTGCCATTTCCTTCTCCAGGAGACCTTCCTGACCCAGGCATGGAACTCACATCTCTTGTGTCTCTTGCATTGACAGGTGGCTTCTTTACCAGCTAAGTCACCAGGGAAGCCCAGAAGACACTAATAATTATATGATACCATACAAAATTTCTCTGATATGATATCCTCTTTTCAGATAAAGTCTAAGGTATTTCAAAGTTGGCACCATATTTAGCGGGCTTATCAGATGGCTCAATGGTAAAAAATCCACCTGCCAAGCAGGAAATGTGGGTTTGACCCCTGGATGGGGAAGATCTCCTGAAGAATGAAATGGCAACCCACTACAGTATTCTTGCCTGGGAAATCCTATAGTATTCTTGCCTGGGAAATCCTATAGACAGAGGAACCTGGTGGGCTACAGTCTATGGAGCCACAAAAGAGTGGAACGTGACTTAGCAACTAAACAATAACAGACCATAGTTATTGTTGCTGTTTTTGCTCCTTATTTCACACTTAATTATATTCAACTGAGAGGGTCTCATAATGTCAAACCTATCTTTAGGGATTAAGGATGTCAATATATAGCACTCCTTTCTGTCCTTCCTCAATTAGAAACAAAGTGAAAACTAAGATACAGGAGCTATAAAAATTGTTACTAGAAAAAAGTACAAAATTCAGTTTCAATTTTTATCTAAAATGTGTTGACTTTTCTTTTCTTCTTCCACACAACCTCCTCTTCCTAAAGTGTAAATGCCTTGGAACCACCCATCCCAGGAAAAGGCTGTGTGAACCACCCATCCCAGGAAAAGGCTGTGTTTATTAAATACAAAGCAGTTTGTTTCAAGTCTCTCACTGGTTGTGGTAGGGGAGAATTAAAGCAAGTGTTTAGAAATTAAAACTTTCAATGCTGTATTTCTACAAAGTCAAAAAATATGAACCAGATAGTTATTGACAGCATATTCTTAAGAGATATAAAAGATAAGGAGTATACCAAAGAGAAGTATTCTAACACCAGTGTCTTCATATGAAAATGTGACATCAGAGACAAGGAGTGTTCCCACTAACATAACATATTCTAATAAAATTTGTTGCACTTAATTGGTTGACTATTCCTTGATAAGATACTTTTATCCCTCTAGTAGTGACTCATTAATTTTTTATCCCCTCAAAATGAAGGAAAAATGTCAATGTGTCCTCTGGGATTCTGTAGCTGTGAGGCAGGAAAAAAAATGATTACCTACTTATGAGGGCTATGGATTTCTAGGGACAAGATAAATGATAAAAAATTGAGTTGATTATTAGGTGGAAAATATTTACATGAGAGTACTGATTTTTCTCTCTGTTTAACATTTATAAAAAAGAATCAAGATTAGCCTTGACTAAAGATTCACTTTATTTTAGATATTATTTTTATTAACTTCCATGCTATTTAATTTTGTTAGTAAAAATTCTTATTATGAAGTACTTTCAGAATTTTGGAATTTTGTGCTCAATTATCTAATGATTCACACTAAGGCAAATTCAGATAGAATGTAGAAGTGTACAGATCACATTCTGTAGATTTTTCCAAAATTAACGAAGCTAAGTACATATAAAGAAAATACAAATGAGAAGATGAATCTAAATACATGTGTTTTGTTTGAGTAACTTTGATAGCCATATTCATTTTTTAAAAATTTTGTGATGATATATAATTATAATGTTATTAAATTATCCTAAGGAAGAATGTTTGATAGGAAATGATACAGTAGAATATGGAATTCATAGCTTATATTACTATTTTCTCATTCAGCATTTTGATAAAATACTATCTATTCAGTCGATAAAACAAGGATAAATATAACAAAAAAAATGTTATAGACCAAGTAAATATAACCCTATTTGAATTGTTTTTAATTGCTTATTTGTACTACTTTGAACATGAGAAAAACATTGAAGATGCTATATGTTTCTGTATATCACTGGCAGTAGTATATGTTACTTAGATTTCAAGGCATTGGCTAACAAATTCCGGTTGACAAGATTGCCATGATTCTAAACTAGGCTATCCTGGCATCCTGAAATAGACTCTAAATTAATCCACACAAGATGAAAAACACTCAGTAGGGACATTATGAATTGATGTCCATTCAGAAAGCAATCCTAGGGTCTTCCTTTGGATACCAGGGACATTTTTACTGTTCAAATGAAGCTTTTCCCAGGATTTATGACCAGAGTTGGGTGGGGGTGTGCACAGAAAGACCTGTATTATAAATTATAAAAGATGATAATAAAGTACAAACATTCATTTTTTTCTTCCAGTTTATGTATAGCGATACACATATAAGTATGGATATGGAGGTACAGCAAGTTGAATTTATTTTCCTTCACATATACATATTTGGTGGATAACTGTAGTCATATTCGATAGACATATTGAGCTTTCATCCCTAGGAGAGAGATCTCATAGCAGCAGTTTAATCCCCAGGAGAAACATAGATAAACGCATGGAGAACCTCGACATCTGCCTTCTCTCTCTGTCTCTCTTTGCACTTGGCAAAGATCTCTCTGCCATTCTGCTCAGCACACTGAAGGCTCTGACCAGGCTAAAGATGTGGGGGATGGAAAGGCTGTGAGCTTATTAGAAAATTATCTAAAATCTAAATACCCAGATACTAACTTTGATGTCACCTGAGTCTGTCCTCTCTGATTTCCCCCAGTACGTTTTTCAGGAGCTGTCTGTCAAATTTGAGGCTACTAATAATAAGCAGGCTTTTGTATTAAACAGGTTCCCTAGGGAACTTTTGAAAGTGAAAAGGAAAAATAAAAAGAATATTGAAAACTAAAAGGAATATGTTTTTGTTCTACAGCAATACACTTACTCTAAACAGTAATACATTTATCTATACTTATATATTCTATTTCTAAATTAACCTCATCTGATTTATATTATTTTCTGCCCAAAATTATAATAGAAGCAGAAAGTTATAGTGCAACACATAGTATTTGCTTTACTATTACTCCACCTACTGGAATTGCCCTTCACTGACCGCAAATTTCTGGGACAGAGACTTGGTGAAAAATGAGAGAAGGGGAACTGGAATTATGTACAAGCTCTGACAAAACTTTTATTTTTACTGATTTATTTAATAGGATGATACTTATAAAAATGAGAAAGGTAATTTTATCAGAGCATCAGTTTAGATTGTTCGGTAACAGGATGCATTGTTTTGCTCTTTATTATTTTATGTTTTTCTCAGCTACTAAGCCCATTCAAAATATTAGGATCAGTAGAAATAGTGTTATTTTATATTAAAGTGCTGAACCACACATTATTTGGGCTTCTCTGGTGGCTCAGATGGGAAAGAATCTGCCTGCAATAGCGGGAGACCTGGGTTCTATCCCTGGGTTGGGAAGATCCCCTGGAGGAGGGTATGGCAACCCACTCTAGTATTTTTGCCTGAAGAATCCGGATGGATACAGTCCCAAGGGGGTCACAAAAAAGTCGGACAGGACTGAACAACTAAGCACACATACATTATTCAAATATGTCTTTTGTTATAAAAATAAGATGTAGGCTTTCAATGTTTCAGAAATGTATTTAAGCAAACAATTCTAGAGGAATACTGAAATATTCTGTGGAGTGTAGTTTAACATATCAAGATAATTAAAATAACCTTGTTACAAATATAATGTAGATGACTTTTGAATTTACTACAGATTATATGTTCTAACAATGTTTTTCAGATCACTTATATCAGAGCATAGAATCATCTGTGTATAAACATGACTTGCATTTATTTTAGACATTTTATGTAATTCTCAATCTTAGAGTACTTGAAAAATACAATATAATTATAATCAGGATTACATATGATTTTTATATGGAACACTTAATCGAGCAGGTAATTTGTCCATGATCTTAGATATTTTTAAAATAGTATCTTAAAATAGCATTCTAATGCATAATGTTCTAGGATATTAGCAGCTCTCAGTCACACTACACTTTGATTCATTTAAAAATAAAGACATAAATTCAGCTGAATTTATTTTTGAAGTGAATTTAAAAGTGACTTCCCTTTACAGTAGTATGGGAATAAATTGATACTAAATTAATGCTGAATAATATTCCTGTGTGTGTGCATTTATATACGTGAACAAATATAATATGTAAGGGCATTGTCAATCCCCACATTTATACTACCTTTTCTTGAATGTACATAAATAAAAAAATAACAGGACAGACAGTTTATATTAACATCTGATGAGGTTTGGGGTATCTTCCGGCATATTCCATTAACCAGTGACTTTAAGTAGAGACTGTTAACTCTGTATTATAAGTGATTATATAATAAACATTAGATTAAGTGCTTCTACTTTTTTATCCAAGAAAAGCAAAATGTTTTCTTAAAATTAGTCATATATTAACTTAAAAAATAATTTCTATGTGTTCTCATTCACAAATATCATGTGGAATATAGCAAATATAAGAGACGGTCTTATGTTTTTGATAAATACCCTTGCCTGAGCACAAAATGAAATGATCTTTTTCTCTATAGTACAATAAAAACATGTACTAGAAACAAGTGAATCAGCACAGCTGGTTGCTAGCATTGTGATTAGGAATGCACTAGTTTGGATAAAATAAGAACTAGCCTGAATCTTTGCCCAAAGCTTGAACTCAAATGACCGTGAAAGAAGTTAAAATACATTGCCAAATCTCTTTTTTTTTTTCCTTCTAATTTCACATGTCCTGTTTTTGTAATGAAAGATTGGGGTCACCCTTTTTCTTGATTAAGTTAAAAAAGAAATTCTGAAATAAAAATAACCAAATAGAGCTTATTGAAGGAGGGTGAAAGAGAAGAGTGAAAATGCTGGCTTAAAATTCACCATTCATAAAACTAAGATCCGCATCCGGTCCCATCACTTCATGGCAAATAGAAAGGGAAAAGGTGAAAATAATGACAGATTTTATTTTCTTGGGTTCCAAAATCACTGAAGATGGTGACTGCAGCCATGAAATTAAAAGACACTTGCTCCTTGAAAAGAAAATTATGACAAACCTAGACAGTATACTAAGAAGCATAGACATCATTTTTCTGACAAAGTTCCATACAATCAGAGCTTTTTTTTTTTTTTTTTCCCCCAGTAGTCATGTGCAGATGTGAGAGTTGGACCTTAAGGAAAGCTGACCAAACAATTGATGCTTTTGAATTTCGGTGCCAGAGAAGACTCTTGAGCATCTCTTGGACAACAAGGAGATCAAACCAGTCAATCCTAAAGGAAATGAACCCTGAATATTCACTGGAAAGACTGATGCTGCAACTGAAGTTCCAATACTTTGGCCANAACAATTGATGCTTTTGAATTCCGGTGCCAGAGAAGACTCTTGAGCATCTCTTGGACAACAAGGAGATCAAACCAGTCAATCCTAAAGGAAATGAACCCTGAATATTCACTGGAAAGACTGATGCTGCAACTGAAGTTCCAATACTTTGGCCACCTGATGCAAGCGCAGATTCACTGGGAAAGACCCTGATGCTTTGAAAGATTGAAGGCAAAAGGAGGAGAGGGCGACGGAAAATGAGTTGGTTGTATGGCATCATCAACTCAATGGACATGAATTTGAACAAACTTTGGGAGATAGTGAAGGGCAGTTTGGCATGCTGTAGTCCATGGAGTCACAAACAGTCAGACATGACTTAATGACTAAACAACAACAATACTCAATAAACTGAATAAATTTATAGCTGTCCATTGTGCAGTATTGGAGAAGGCAATGGCACCCCTACTCCAGTACTCTTGCTGGAAAATCCCATGGATGGAGGAGCCTGGTAGACTCCAGTCCATGGGGTCGCTAAGAGTTGAGCACAACTGAACAACTTCACTTTCATTTTTCACTTTCATGCATTGGAGAAGGAAATGGCAACCCACTCCAGTATTCTTGCCTAGAGAATCCCAGGGACATGGGAGCCTAGTGGGCTGCCGTCTATGGGGCTGCACAGAATCGGACACGACTGAAGCGACTTAGCCCCAGCATTGTGCACTGTGGATTAAAGTGTAGGGAAGAATATTAATAAAAAGGAAAGTGTTTTAAGGATGCACAGAAATTGCATCCTTAAAAGTATAAGAGTCATAGATAAACACTCTAGATATATCATACCTCCCACATGTCCTTGCATTCTCAGAAAAATGCAGATATCATTATTATTTTTCTAACATGGCCACTCGCACTGCGTTTCTCTTAAGCTGGGTCTGAGTAATAAAGTATAGGCCGGATCATGACAATTTAGTGTTCTTTCACCTACTGACTAATATCTCAAAATAGAGTCACATGATTTAAAACCAATAAGCAGTTATTGAAATGCAGATTTTATTTAATTATTTATATTTTATATTGGGGTGTAGTTGATTTATAATGTGTTAATTTCGGGGGTACAGCAAAGTGATTCTCATATATACATATACCTCTTTTTTCAGATTATTTTGATAAAGGTTATCATATTGATATGATATAGTAGGCTACAGTAGGTTATTACTACTATAGTAGTAGGTTATAGTAGGTTATAGTAGGTGTTATAGTCGGTTATTACTGATTATCTATTTTATTTATAGTAGTGTGTATATGTTAACCTCAAAGACTATGAAGGAAAAGTAGGAAGAAGAAAAAGAGTGGAAAGGTGATGATATGAGGAGGAAAAAAGCAGGTAAAGAGTGATAGGTAAGAAGAAAAAAATAAGGAAAAAGAAAGAGCAAGTGAAGATTGAGGAAGAAATAGGAAGAAGGTATAAATAGTAGTGATTTTTCTCTAGATTCCTTTGTTTTTGGTTAGTATCTACTTAAGTCTTATCTGAGAACTCTCTGTTCTTTACTCTCCACCTCCAGGCATGTAGGGCATGGTTTCCCTCAGAATCTTTATGTACACCCTGCCACATATACATCACTGTGTGGAGATGCTTCCAACATTCTCTTCATACCTAATTTCTATCATTATTTCATCTTTGTGAAAATAAATTCAAGCTTGCTGCTGCTGGTGGTGGTAAACTGCTTCAGTTGTGTCCAACTTTGTGCGACCCCATAGCCCAGCAGGCTTGCCTGTCCCTGGGATTCTCCCGGCAAGAACACTGGAGTGGGTTACCATTTCCTTCTCCAATGCATGAATGTGAAAAGTGAAAGTGAAGTCACTCAGTCGTGTCCAACTCTTAGCCACCCCATGGACTGCAGCCTACCAGGCTCTTCCGTCCATGGGATTTTCCAGGCAAGAGTACTGGAGTGGGTTGCCATTGCCTTCTCCAAATTCAAGCTTAGTTACAAATAAATTAGGAAGTTGAAAAAAATAACAGGCATTGCAAATAACTGCTTAACAAAATTAACTCAAGTACTATGTTTATGTTAGAAAATAAATGAATTTTTTTAAAGACCCTTATCCTAAGGNCAAGCTTAGTTACAAATAAATTAGGAAGTTGAAAAAAATAACAGGCATTGCAAATAACTGCTTAACAAAATTAACTCAAGTACTATGTTTATGTTAGAAAATAAATGAATTTTTTTAAAGACCCTTATCCTAAGGAATTGAGATAAAATGTTTGTATAGTCTTCAGTCTGTTTAAAAAGCACCTTTAATTCATTGACCCTTCTTCAAATCCGTTATTTCATTGTTTGGAACTTTCTCTACTGTAAAATTGTTATATAATAGCAAATATGTTCAGTTTCCTTCTGATCTTGAGTGGAGTTGGCCTGCAATGGCTTGCAGTAAGGTTTAGTTCCCAGCTGGAGACTGAGGCTGGGTTGTGGTCCTGAGAGCACCAGATCCTAGCCAGTAGACCAGTGGTTAGTGACAAGGGCCTTGGCCCTTTGGCTTAGCAGAAAAGAATTTCCACACAGACAGAAAGTTGTGAAGCAAGTAAAGTATTTATTAAGGGTGGGTGGTGAAGTATGATACATGTGGATAGACACAGGGGTGGACTCAGAGTCCCTGAGTCACACCCTCGTGGTACAGGCATCTCTTCCAGGTTTCCGTTAGCCAGTCATTTATGTTTGTCTGGTTCACGGTCCATATTTGGTACATCCTAGAATCCTCTCCAGTACTTTTGCCTGGAGAATCCCATGGATGGAGGAGCATGATGGGTTGCAGTCCATGGGGTCGCTGAGTTGGACACGACTGAATGACTTCACTTTCACTTTTCACTTTCATGCATTGGAGAAGGAAATGGCAACCCACTCCAGTGTTCTCGCCTGGAGATTCTCAAGGATGGG
This sequence comes from Raphicerus campestris, assembly GCA_006410735.1. Classification (NCBI taxonomy): domain Eukaryota; kingdom Metazoa; phylum Chordata; class Mammalia; order Artiodactyla; family Bovidae; genus Raphicerus; species Raphicerus campestris. The sequence goes on from SJYW01035086.1 coordinate 135,120, forward strand.
GGAGCCTGGTGGGCTGCCGTCTATGGAGTTGCACAGAGTCAGACACGACTGAAGCGACTTAGCAGCAGCAGCAGCAGCAGAATCCTTTCAGGTGTGTATTCGTGTGTGTACACACATATCTTAGCCAAGATGAATTTTACTGAAAAGGCATACGCATTGAGCATCCCTTGAGATCACTCCCCTTTTGACCTCCAGGGAGCCTTTCTGCTCCTGTGTGGTCTGGGAGATCTCCTGACTCTGAGAATGAGAAATACATGGTCTTGGGAGGACCCAGCTTCCTCCCTTAATTATCCTGCTATTCTTATCTTTGAGTTTTGGTTTACGGGGAATGAATCTCTAGTTGCTTTACCCTCTTGGGGGTCCTGGCCAGAGTTTCTGAAAGTCTTGTAATTTCCTAAATGATTTCTCATTGTAATTTCCTAATTTTCTAAGAGCAATAGGAGTGCTACAGCAAACCAAATCATAATATTTGGTTTCTGTCTTGAGTTCCTGAAGCAGGTCTAGGAAAATAGACATGAAATACATATTTCTGTTATGCATAACAAATACCAATGCAGACCTCAGTTTATATCAATAAGGTGACTCTTTGAAAGCCCCTAAGTATGAGGGTATGATTGCCAGAGGAACCAAATGTTATCAGAGAGTTGTAACCTTCAGTCCCAACCTCTAACCTCCAGGGAAAGGAGAGTAACTAGAGATTGCATTGATCACTAACGGACAATGATTTAATCAACCATGCCTATATAATGAAGCCTCAACTAAAAAACCCTCATCAAAGGGATTTAGGGACCTTCTGGGTTGATGTACAGATGGAGATGTGAGAAGAGTTCCTTGGCCAGGGATGATATAAAAACAAGTCACTCCTTCCTACATACCTTATCATATGTATCTCTTTACCTGCCTGTTCATTTTTATCCTGTAATATATTTTTGGTTATACATCTCTAATACTAAGTAAAGTGCTTTCCTGAGTTCAGTGAGCCATTCCAGCAAATTATTGAACCTCAGGAGATGGGTTGTGGGAACTTTCAATTTATAATTCTTGATCAGAAATACAGATGACAACCTAAAAATTGTGATTGGTGTCTGAGGTCGGGATAGGGCAGTCTTACTGATATCAGGTGGCCTCTGCTGGCCTGCAGTGGCTTAAAGCAGGGTTTCAGTTCCCTGGCACGAGATTGAAGACAGGTCACAGTGGTGAGAGCACAGGTCCTAACCACTAGATCAGTAGTTAGTGGCAAGGGCCCTGGCTTTTCAGCTTTGTGTAAATTAACATAATGTAATGGAGAAACATAACAGAAAGTAGTGGAGCAAGTAAAGTATTTATTAGGAGGAAAAGAGTATAATATGTGTGGATAGACACACATGTGGGCTCAGAGAGTTACTAAGTCACACCCTCATAGCAGTTTGAAGTACTTTCATGTGGCAACTTTTCTGGTTTTCCTTTGGCCAGTCATATTGATTTGCCTGGTTCAGAGTCCAAATCTTAGGATCCTCCCATGTATGCACATGCATCTCTTAGCCAAGATGGATTCTACCAAAAAGGCATATGGGTAGAGCATCCCTTGGCACCACTTCCCTTTGACCTCCAAGGAGACTTTCTGTGCATGTGTGACTGGGGAAGTCTCCTGGCTTGGAGAAGGAGAAATATGTGATCTGGAGAGGACCCAGCCTCCTCTCTCAATTGTTCTGCTATTCTAGTCTTGGAGTTTTGGTCCACAGAGAATGAATCTCCAATTATTTTGCACTGAGGGGCCCATCCACTACTTGCCTCACTGTGGTACTGAGTCCTTCACCTGTGGAGTCTTTCCTAACTTCAGTGTCAAAACTTGGGACACCCATTTAGTATCTACAGAGAATTGGAAAAATTGCTTGGTTTGAAAAAAAAAAAAAAACATGTCTGGTGTCAGAAGTGAAGGGTAGTAGAATACAGAAAGCAGGAGATTTTCCCATTTATCTACCTTGACTTATTGTTCTAAAGATGCTTTCTTCTCTTTCCGTTCTCCTGAAGTCTCTGAAATGCTAGTTTTGTGGTAAACAATATTTACTCAGCCGCATCACAGAATACATGCAACTTCATTTTGCTTCAATTCAAACCCAGCTCTCTCTATAGCATTTTTTATTTTTTTTTTAACAAAGCTACTTATTTTCCAGTGATTCAAAAGTGAATGGTGATCAAAATTCTATGGGCTTTCAACTATTTCTTGTCTGATCATAAAGTGCCCTCTTTCTTTGTGATTCATAGCCTCTACTCATGCTACACTCCTTTATACTAGGGCATTCCAACAGATTTTAAAGGGCTTTGAAAATCTTTGATTTCTGTTCTTCTGAGATATAAGAAGTCTTTGGGGTTAATCCACCTAGCTCCCTAATTTTTCTCATCTTCAGTCATTGCTTGAACAACCTGATCCATAAACTGCATTATTCATCTTGACCCACATTACTACTCCATTATCAGAAAACAATGCTTCATGAATATTTCCATGTTTGTGCACCCATGGGGCTTTTGGAACAAAAATTGCTGGATCCTTGGTTAAAGAAGTGTTTGAGTGGAAAACAAGTCTTGAAAATTAAAGACAGAATGAAAGTGTTTAGAACATGCCACCACAAAATAAGCCAATTTGATATGTTGACTTTTTTGATCTAAAGGTACTTAGAAAAGCAGCAGGTACAAAAAGAGGTATCTGACTTTCACTTTTCTTCTTGAAACAAGAGATATAATTACTATCCAAAAGCGGCCATCCCTGAACCTGGAGGAAAAGGACATTCTCATCACCAGAGAAGGGGAGTTGAGGCTGAGAAGAATCTGTACAAACATATTTTGTTAAAATGACCCTTATCCTCCTTTGGTCTTCCTAAATATTTTACATTTTTCACAATTACTATTCTGTCTTCGATCTAGTATATCAGAACTTAGAGGACCTAAGCGCTGCTTGGGCCTTCATTTTCCTGTGAAGGCTTCCATGTACATGTAAAAATAAACTGTGTATGCTTTTCTCCTATTAATCCGTCTCAGTTTAGTTCAGTTCAGTTCAGTCGCTCAGTCGTTTCCAATTCTTTGCGACCCCATGAATCGCAGCACGCCAGGCCTCACTGTCCATCACCAACTCCCGGAGTTCACTCAGACTCATGTCCATCGAGTCCGTGATGCCATCCAGCCATCTCACCCTCTGTTGTCCCCTTCTTCTCCTGCCCCCAATCCCTCCCAGCATCAGAGTCTTTTCCAATGAGTCAACTCTTCGCATGAGGTGGCCAAAGTATTGGAGTTTCAGCTTTAGCATCAGTCATTCCAAAGAACACCAAGGACTGATCTCCTTTAGAATGGACTGGTTGTATCTCTTTACAGTCCACGGGACTCTCGAGAGTCTTCTCTAACACCACAGTTCAAAAGCATCAATTCTTTGGCACTCAGCTTTCTTCACAGTCCAACTCTCACATCCATACATGACTACTGGAAAAACCATAGCCTTGACTAGATGGACCTTAGTCGGCAAAGTAATGTCTCTGCTTTTGAATATGCTATCTAGGTTGGTCATAACTTTCCTTCCAAGGAGTAAGTCTTTTAATTTCATGGCTGCAATCACCACCTGCAGTGATTTTGGAGCCTCAAAAAATAAAGTCTGCCACTGTTTCCCCATCTATTTGCCATGAAGTGATGGGACCAGATGTCATGATCTTTCTTTTCTGAATGTTGAGCTTTAAGCCAACTTTTTCACTCTTCTCTTTCACTTTCATCAAGAGGCTTTTTAGTTCCTCTTCTCTTTCTGCCATAAAGGTGGTATCATCTGCATATCTCAGGTTATTGATATTTCTTCCAGCAATCTTGATTTCAGTTTGTGCTTCTTACAGCCTAGAGTTTCTCATGATGTACTCTGCATATAAGTTAAATAAGCAGGGTGACAATATAAAGCCTTGATGTACTCCTTTTCCTATTTGGAACCATTAATCTGTCTATGTCAGCTTAATTCTCAAGTTCAACCTGAGACCCCAAGAGAGAAGAGAAAAAATATTGCTCTGCCTACAAGACTTACAGAGAGAGAGAGATTCAGACAACTCCAGTGGACCATTAATTTACATATCAAATGAGAATAAATCTAGGAACATTTACCTCCTTTTCCCAAATAGGGTGATTTTGCTTTCCAAATCAAAGGTCATTTTTTCTTCAGAGACGTTGAGGGTTAAATTGGCCAGCTGACCTCTGAAGTTCCAAGATGCATAATTTTAGAGATGCTCTCCTGTAGTATTGATGAAAAGGACAAGAAGGATATATCTGACTCGTGCTGCATTCCACCTGGGGAATTAGGGCATAGAAAATTAGCACTATGATTGACATGCGAGTAAATAATCAGTTTCTGTTTTGATCCAGAAAACTTGTGTTTTTCTATCAGGATAAATAAATAAGTTCAGGTGTAAAAACAGTACACACTTCTTCTTTAGCTGTGTGGAAATACCCTGGACCTTTATCCCTTCATTCTCTCTGTAATCTAGGAGATCAATTCTGATTTCACATTCTTTTCCTCAAGTTGTATTATTTTTCTCTCTTAATTACTTTCTAATTTTCACATAAAATAGAGATCACCAAGAAGACTTTCTGGTTTCCTGCCACTCCTGTGTATCAGTGTGTCTTTTATTTGCATGAATCTCAGAAGATGAGACTCATCCTTATATTACTCCTTTAAGTACCACATCCAATTCATTTATACCTTATTGACTCTGCATTCTAACTATAACTTGGAATATTTTCTTCTTTTTTTTCCTCAACACTTTGGTTCCTGTTCTTGATTTAGTTTAGACCCCTGTTACTGCTAGAAGGCAAGAGTGAGACACAAACCTTAAAAGTGAGCTGATGCTGAATAGAAAGCCTGGAGTGGGAGGGAAAATTGCTCTTTAAAACTGAACTTTTGTTTGTTTGTTTGTTTGTTCAAATTACTTTGTAATTGAATAAGAAATTGTTCTCAATACATTTTTATATTTATCTGCCCTAAATGTGTGATTATAGTTAAAGTATTATTTGCTCAGTCATGTCTGACTCTTTGACACCTCACTGACTGTAGCCCTCCAGGCTCCTTCATCCATGGGATTTTCCAGGGAAGAATGCTGGATTGGATTGCTAGTTCCTTCTCCAGGGGATCCTCCCAATCCAGGGATTGAACACAGGTCTCCCACATTGCAGGCAGACTCTTTATTATTTGAGCCACCAGGAAGCCCAAAAGAGTACTTAATACTGCTGCTGCTAAGTAACTTCAGTCGTGTCCGACTCTATGTGACCCCATAGACAGCAGCCCACAAGGCTCCCCCATCCCTGGGATTCTCCAGGCAAGAACACTGGAGTGGGTTGACATTTCCTTCTCCAATGCATGAAAGTGAAAAGTGAAAGTGAAGTCGCTCAGTCATGTCTGACCCTCAGCGATTCCATGGACTGTGGCCTTCCAGGCTCCTCTGTCCATGGGATTTTCCAGGCAGTAGTACTGGAGTGGTGTGCCATTGCCTTCTCCGACTTAACAGTAAATGGACTTTATCAAAATATTCATGTTTATTTGTTTAAGCTCTTGGTTATTTTCTGCTGAAGTAGCAGACTTGTGTATTGTGGTTCTGGAATTTTTGATGCCAGTTACTTTAAGAAGATAGTTCTTATTTTACCTTGTTGCTGATTAATTTATCAGACTTTGCTTACTATGTATTAATACATTTGATAGTTTAAAGAATGTTGACTACATTGCAGACTAACAAAAGATTCCAAATCTGAGGTAATTCATATTTATCCCCAAAATGTATTAAACTGGATATAACAAATTAATTTTAGAAACCATAAAATACAATACAAAAATTACAATCTTTTTCTAGATGTTTATTTTCACAAATATTGAATTTATTTCAATGGTTCTAAATCCAATAGCAAAAACATAATTATATTTGCGATGGTATTTTCTATGTATTTTTGAGGATAAAATTGTATTTTCCAGCATAAATGTATAATCACGATGTATATATGAGCAAATAGAGATCTTTTTTATCCTTCTGATTCTCTTGATAGCTCTGAAATACACCTGAAGCTGAGTCTGAAAGTTAGGTCAGGAGAAATAAGTTAAGTATCTAATATGTATAAGGAGACCTCTTGGACATTCAAGAATGACAGAGAGAGGACAGGAGTTTTAAAGGGAAGATATAGGGGAGGCAAAAAACAAAAAACAAAAAAATATGTGTTTGCCACCCTTTCTGGAGAAAAAAAAAAATCCAGTGTTGGACAATCTAGGAAAAACTTTTTAAGTAGTTCTGTGTGATGCTTCTTTTGAAATTGTTTTATTTTTGCAAACAAAACTCCTTTTACCAAAGCAAGTAATAAGTAAGATCTATTATACACACAATTATTTGTGTGATTTTTGGGTATTTAGAAAATGACCTAATTCCATATATGAGTGGATAAAGTGAGGGANCTCACATCCATACATGACTACTGGAAAAACCATAGCCTTGACTAGATGGACCTTAGTCGGCAAAGTAATGTCTCTGCTTTTGAATATGCTATCTAGGTTGGTCATAACTTTCCTTCCAAGGAGTAAGTCTTTTAATTTCATGGCTGCAATCACCACCTGCAGTGATTTTGGAGCCTCAAAAAATAAAGTCTGCCACTGTTTCCCCATCTATTTGCCATGAAGTGATGGGACCAGATGTCATGATCTTTCTTTTCTGAATGTTGAGCTTTAAGCCAACTTTTTCACTCTTCTCTTTCACTTTCATCAAGAGGCTTTTTAGTTCCTCTTCTCTTTCTGCCATAAAGGTGGTATCATCTGCATATCTCAGGTTATTGATATTTCTTCCAGCAATCTTGATTTCAGTTTGTGCTTCTTACAGCCTAGAGTTTCTCATGATGTACTCTGCATATAAGTTAAATAAGCAGGGTGACAATATAAAGCCTTGATGTACTCCTTTTCCTATTTGGAACCATTAATCTGTCTATGTCAGCTTAATTCTCAAGTTCAACCTGAGACCCCAAGAGAGAAGAGAAAAAATATTGCTCTGCCTACAAGACTTACAGAGAGAGAGAGATTCAGACAACTCCAGTGGACCATTAATTTACATATCAAATGAGAATAAATCTAGGAACATTTACCTCCTTTTCCCAAATAGGGTGATTTTGCTTTCCAAATCAAAGGTCATTTTTTCTTCAGAGACGTTGAGGGTTAAATTGGCCAGCTGACCTCTGAAGTTCCAAGATGCATAATTTTAGAGATGCTCTCCTGTAGTATTGATGAAAAGGACAAGAAGGATATATCTGACTCGTGCTGCATTCCACCTGGGGAATTAGGGCATAGAAAATTAGCACTATGATCGACATGCGAGTAAATAATCAGTTTCTGTTTTGATCCAGAAAACTTGTGTTTTTCTATCAGGATAAATAAATAAGTTCAGGTGTAAAAACAGTACACACTTCTTCTTTAGCTGTGTGGAAATACCCTGGACCTTTATCCCTTCATTCTCTCTGTAATCTAGGAGATCAATTCTGATTTCACATTCTTTTCCTCAAGTTGTATTATTTTTCTCTCTTAATTACTTTCTAATTTTCACATAAAATAGAGATCACCAAGAAGACTTTCTGGTTTCCTTCCACTCCTGTGTATCAGTGTGTCTTTTATTTGCATGAATCTCAGAAGATGAGACTCATCCTTATATTACTCCTTTAAGTACCACATCCAATTCATTTATACCTTATTGACTCTGCATTCTAACTATAACTTGGAATATTTTCTTCTTTTTTTTCCTCAACACTTTGGTTCCTGTTCTTGATTTAGTTTAGACCCCTGTTACTGCTAGAAGGCAAGAGTGAGATACAAACCTTAAAAGTGAGCTGATGCTGAATAGAAAGCCTGGAGTGGGAGGGAAAATTGCTCTTTAAAACTGAACTTTTGTTTGTTTGTTTGTTTGTTCAAATTACTTTGTAATTGAATAAGAAATTGTTCTCAATACATTTTTATATTTATCTGCCCTAAATGTGTGATTATAGTTAAAGTATTATTTGCTCAGTCATGTCTGACTCTTTGACACCTCACTGACTGTAGCCCTCCAGGCTCCTTCATCCATGGGATTTTCCAGGGAAGAATGCTGGAGTGGATTGCTATTTCCTTCTCCAGGGGATCCTCCCAATCCAGGGATTGAACACAGGTCTCCCACATTGCAGGCAGACTCTTTATTATTTGAGCCACCAGGAAGCCCAAAAGAGTACTTAATACTGCTGCTGCTAAGTAACTTCAGTCGTGTCCGACTCTATGTGACCCCATAGACAGCAGCCCACAAGGCTCCCCCATCCCTGGGATTCTCCAGGCAAGAACACTGGAGTGGGTTGACATTTCCTTCTCCAATGCATGAAAGTGAAAAGTGAAAGTGAAGTCGCTCAGTCATGTCTGACCCTCAGCGATTCCATGGACTGTGGCCTTCCAGGCTCCTCTGTCCATGGGATTTTCCAGGCAGTAGTACTGGAGTGGTGTGCCATTGCCTTCTCCGACTTAACAGTAAATGGACTTTATCAAAATATTCATGTTTATTTGTTTAAGCTCTTGGTTATTTTCTGCTGAAGTAGCAGACTTGTGTATTGTGGTTCTGGAATTTTTGATGCCAGTTACTTTAAGAAGATAGTTCTTATTTTACCTTGTTGCTGATTAATTTATCAGACTTTGCTTACTATGTATTAATACATTTGATAGTTTAAAGAATGTTGACTACATTGCAGACTAACAAAAGATTCCAAATCTGAGGTAATTCATATTTATCCCCAAAATGTATTAAACTGGATATAACAAATTAATTTTAGAAACCATAAAATACAATACAAAAATTACAATCTTTTTCTAGATGTTTATTTTCACAAATATTGAATTTATTTCAATGGTTCTAAATCCAATAGCAAAAACATAATTATATTTGCGATGGTATTTTCTATGTATTTTTGAGGATAAAATTGTATTTTCCAGCATAAATGTATAATCACGATGTATATATGAGCAAATAGAGATCTTTTTTTATCCTTCTGATTCTCTTGATAGCTCTGAAATACACCTGAAGCTGAGTCTGAAAGTTAGGTCAGGAGAAATAAGTTAAGTATCTAATATGTATAAGGAGACCTCTTGGACATTCAAGAATGACAGAGAGAGGACAGGAGTTTTAAAGGGAAGATATAGGGGAGGCAAAAAACAAAAAACAAAAAAATATGTGTTTGCCACCCTTTCTGGAGAAAAAAAAAAATCCAGTGTTGGACAATCTAGGAAAAACTTTTTAAGTAGTTCTGTGTGATGCTTCTTTTGAAATTGTTTTATTTTTGCAAACAAAACTCCTTTTACCAAAGCAAGTAATAAGTAAGATCTATTATACACGCAATTATTTGTGTGATTTTTGGGTATTTAGAAAATGACCTAATTCCATATATGAGTGGATAAAGTGAGGGATAGAAATAGCATCTATGGAAAGGAGAGACAATCCATAGGTGAAATAAATTACACAAAACAAGAGCTCAGTAACTTCGGTGATAAATTCACAGCTGCAATGAAGACTTTAAACTTCTTTGGCTTTAGTCTACTTTGCTTAGTACGGTAGGGCAAAGATAAGCCAATTGACATAAGAGGTAGTTATACAGGAATCTAAATTATACATTTTCATCTGCCACTATAATCATTCATCTTTCCTTCATTTAATAATTCATTTGACTATTATCTACTGAACATTCACTGTGTACAGAGCATTCACTAATGCTGGCCTAATGGTTGTGAATGAAAAGCTAGTTAAAGCAATACCCTGGCACACAAGATCTCACAGGGAAACAAACAAGAAGAAAAACAGTTGTAATATGTGATAGGTGCTAAAATATAGACATGTGCAGGGCTAGAAGAGCTCAGGAGAGGAAAAAAATCTAACTTAGAAAAATCAGAGAAGGTTTCAGAGGTATTAGCCTGAATTAAGTAGGGAAGAGTTATTATGAATTCTTAAAAAAACAGAAACATAAGTAGGGCAATCCAAAAAGAAGTAATATCATATACAAAGATATAGAAGAATAAAAAGCAGTAGTATGTTTAAGATAATCTAGAAGTGTCTACAGTAAGTGTGCCCATGACATAAGGAAGCAGGTAACCTTGTCAAGAACCCAATAGAAATACGATGCAGGTAATAAGTTTTTGAGAAGCCATATTCAAATAGTAAAAGGAAATGGTAAAATCAGTTTTACTAAAGTTTTATTCATCTGACATTTTATAGATATTTTCATTTCAGCATGGCATTGGTATAAAATTATTAATGAAATATTTTACATATAAAAAATGTCATTAAAGTTTGAAATGTTACCTATACTTACATTGCATCTCAGTGCAGAGGATTCACATTTCACATGCCACAGACACGTGATGGGAGTGGTCACTTTATCAGATGGTTTACTTCTAAAGTTAGACTGTTGCATGACATGGTTCTTGAGTAATGTCAAAGTGAAGTTGCTCAGTGGTGTCTGACTCTTTGCGAGCCTATGGACTGTAGCCCACCACTGGAGTGGGTTGCCATTTCCTTCTCCAGGGGATCTTTGCGACCCGGGGATCGAATCCGAGTCTCCAGCATTGCAGGCAGACACTTTACTGTCTGAGCCACCAGGGAATCCCTGATTAATGTAGAGTTCATTTTAGAAGACATTGTCAGGTTTATTTTAAAAGACATTGTCAGGAGTCTTCCATTATGGACAAACCATTTCTACCTTTTTTAGCTTTATATTTATTGTACAGTTACTACTTAAGTATGTGCAAGTATGAATATAGTGATACATTTCTCAAGCTTATAGCTCTTCTACATGTATCCACACAGATGCACACTCATATAAACCACTTAAAATATTACATGTTACATACTAATTTAAAATATAAAAACTTTGCTATGTACTACAGTGATATTAATTTCAAGGCAATAATATAATTTTTTTTTTTTGGATTTCACACATAAATGAAATAACTCAGTACCTGTCTTTCTCTAACTTATTTCATTTGGCATAATGCCCTCAACATCTATCCATGTTTTCACAAATATCAACATTTCATTTTTTATGGCTGAATATAATATACCTCTATGTGTGTGTATTACATTTTCTTTATCTGTTCATCCACCAATGGACACTTAGATTATTTTCATAACTTGACTACTATAAATATTGCTGCAATGAACATGGGGACATATATCTTTTTGAATTCGTGTTTTAATTTTCTTTGGGTAAACGTATCTTTATCATATTGAGTCACTATTATTCTTTTATTTGTTACCCTGAAAATTAAAATAGCTTGAAGTGGTGTCACTGTGAATTTAAAAACAAACAAGGAATGAATTCCTTTGTCAGATCTTGGTTTTAGGGCAGTTGATTCAGATAGTCCAGGTATATTGAATGTTTTAGATGCTGTCAAAATGAAAACAAAATATTTTAAAACATGATACAGAACCTNCTGTGAATTTAAAAACAAACAAGGAATGAATTCCTTTGTCAGATCTTGGTTTTAGGGCAGTTGATTCAGATAGTCCAGGTATATTGAATGTTTTAGATGCTGTCAAAATGAAAACAAAATATTTTAAAACATGATACAGAACCTGTTAATTATCTGTTACTTAGTTTAGAGATGATCCTGTTTGAGAAATGTTGCTGTGGCCACATTATAATTTTACTGTGATATCTACAAGTTTGCTAGGGAATCATTTAAAGCCTCTGGGGATTTACAATTCAACTTTAGGCTTTAAAAAGAAAAGTAACTGTGAGTGGAGATAGATATTGTACATGTATGTAAGAAATATGATTCTAAACCTAGAAGATCTGGGTTGAGAAATATGATAATTTAAATACCCTTATTTACTGTTGGAAATAAAACAATATTATTATTCAAATAATTTTTTATCAAAATAACTTAGATGTGCATAAGCAGATCAATTCTATTNTATAGTCCAACTCTCACATCCATACATGACTACTGGAAAAACCATAGCTTTGACTAGACAGACCTTTGTTGGCAAAGTAGTATCTCTGTTTTTTAATATGCTTTCTAGGTTGGTCATAACTTTTCTTCCAAGGAGCAAATTTCTTTTAATTTCATGGCTGCCATCATCATCTGTAGTGATTTTGTAGTCTCCCAAAGATGATTCTGTCACAGTTTCAAATGTTTCCTCATTTATTTATATTGAAGTGATGGAACCAGATGACACGATCTTAGTTTCTGAATGTTGAGTTTTAAGCCAACTTTTCCACTCCCTCTTTTATTTCCATCAAGAAGCTCTTTAGTTTTTCTTCTCTTTTTGCCATAAGGATGATGTCATCTGCATATCTGAGGTTATTGATATTTCTCCCGGCATTTTGATTCCAACTTGTGCTTCTTCCAGCCCAGCATTTCTCATGATGTACTCTGCATATGTTAAATAAGCAGGGTGACAATATGCAGCCTTGATGTACTCCTTTCCCTATTTGGAATCAGTCTGTTGTTCTGTGTCCAATTCTAATTGTTGCTTCCTGACCTGCATACAGAATTCTCGGGAGGCAGGTCAGGTGTTCTGCAATTCCCATCTCTTTCAGAATTTTCCAGCATTTGTTGTGGTCCACACAATCAAAGGCTTTAGCATAGTCAATAAAGCAGAAGTAGATATTTTTCTGGAACTCTTGCTTTTTCGATGATCCAGTGGATGTTGGCAAACTGAACTCTGGTTCCTCTGTCTTTTCTAAATACAGCTTGAACATTGGAAGTTCATACTTAACGTACTGTTGAAGCCTGGCTTGGAGAATTTTGAGCATTGCTTTGCTAGCGTGTGAGATGAGTGCAAATGTGCAGTAGTTTGAGCATTCCTTGGCATTGCCTTACTTTGGGATTAGAATGAAAAGTGACCTTTTCCAGTCCTGTTGCCACTGCTGAGTTTTCCAAATTTGCTGGCATATTGAGTGCAGCATTTTCACAGCATCATCTTTTAGGATTTGAAATAGCTCTACTGGAATTCCGTCACTTCCACTAGCTTTGTTCGTAGTGATGCCTTCTAAGGTCCACTTGATATCACATTCCAGGATGTCTGGCTCTAGATGAGTGATCACACCATCCTGATTATCTGGATGGTGAAGATCTTTCTTGTATAGTTCTGTGTATTCTTGCCACTTCTTCTTAATATCTTTTGCTTCTGTTAGGTCCCTACCATTTCTGTCCTTTATTGAGCCCATCTTTTTATGAAATGTTCCCTTGATATCTCTAATTTTCTTGAAGAAATCTCTGCTGTTTCTGCTGCTGCGGCTAAGTTGCTTAAGTCAAGTCTGACTCTGTACGACCCCATAGATGGCAGCCCACCCAGCTCCACTGTCCCTGAGATTCTCCAGGCGAGAACACTGGAGTGGGCTTCCATTTCCTTCTCCAATGCATGAAAGTGAAAAGTGAAAGTGAAGTCACTCAGTTCGTATCCGATTCTTTGCGACCCCATGGACTGCAGCCTATCAGGCTTTTCTGTCTATGGGAATTTCTAAGCAAGAGTACTGGAGTGGGTTGCCATTGCCTTCTCTGTGAAGAAATCTCTAGTCTTTCCCATTCTAGTCTTCCTCTATTTCTTTGTATTGAGCTATTAACTGAAAAGAAATAATGCTATGGACTTTAAATGTTTGATTTTAATAGGTAACCAACTTTTATAATAACTGGTATTATTTTATTGGAAATTTTAGCAAATGGATTTATAACTTTCTTTATATTGATTTTTAAGTCATTTAATTTTCTGTCCTTTAATGCATTTCAAAAAATTTGTTTTGAGATGGATACACCAGGAGCATTCATCCATTCATTTGAAATATTTGAAAAACTTTTGTTTATAAGCATATCCTAGATGCTGAGCAAATACAATAAATTTAAAATTTCTTAATATTATAAAGATGAAATAGATAGCATCACTGGCTCAATGGGTATGAGTCTAAGCAAACTCCAGGAGGCAGTGAAGGACTGGGAAGCTTGATGTGCTACATCTCACGGGGTTGCAAACAGTTGGACACAACTTAGCAACTAAACAACAAATATTATAAAAGGGTTTTGGGGGCACATTATCATAATTAAACATGAAAATAAATATTTCTCATGGTGATAAATGCCTTGAAGAGAGATAAAGCAGAGAAGACTAGGAAATACTAGGATGAGAGACAGCTTTACAATGTTAAACAAGGCTGCCAAAGAAGTTGCCAGTCAAAAGTAGAATTTGTACAAAATGCTGGTAGATAAGAAAACAACCATTTGTGTGCCTATGTAGTGGAAAAATATTTCATGCAGAAGCAGAAAGGCACTCAGGAGGGAATTTGTCTGGCATGTTCAGTAAGTAGCAGGGCATGAACTGAATGAGGGGGAAGATAGAAGGTGATGAGGGTCAGAAAAGTAATAAAAAGAAAAACAAATCATGTAGGGTCCCCTAGGTCATTGTAAGAACCTTCACTTTTACTGTAAGTGAAATGGAAAATGATTGGAGGGTTTGGGGCAAAAAAAAAAATGATCTGACCTATTTTTAAAGAACACTGAACTGTGTTGAGAAGAGGCAGTAGGGGAGAAAAGAAAAACAGAAATTTAGGTTGGAATCTATTGAAACAATCTAGCTAAATAATAATGATAGTGGGAACCAGGGTGTTCATGATAGAGATAGTGTGCAATGATCAGTTTCTGAGCATGCTTAAAAGTAAAGAGAATAGTATTTTTTGACAGACTGGCTGTGGGATGTGACCATAGGATTTTAGCTTAATCAGTTAAAGATTGGAGGAGGAGAATGTGAAAGGGAAAGTGTGAGAAGACTATGGGACTTCTAAAAAAATATCGAATTGGCAACTATAGCATTTAATATGGAGTTCAGAGGAGAGGTCTGAACTAGGAATACGTATCTGGGAGTTGTCAGCATGGAAACAGATCTTAAGTCAATGGAACTGAATGAGACAACCAAGATGAGTGAAGACAGAAAAGAAGTAATTCCTAAGGCCCTTCAAATAGGCAAAACAAGAGAATGGGAAAGGATAACCAAGAACTATAATGGGAAGAAATAGCCAGTAAGATAGGAAGAAACTAGGAGTATGGAAGCAAAGTTAAGAATATGTCTATATATGCCAAGTTAGATGGCAAATGAGGATTCACTATTGATAGCTGATTTTGGTAAGAGCAATCTTGAGTAAATCACTAGTAGTATCACTGCTGAAGGCAGTGAGCTCAAAAGTAAATGGAAGGAGAGCAATAGGGAAGTAGGGAACAAAATATTGAAATGTTTGCTGTAAAAGTAGGGCAGGGAAATAAATCACTTTCAGGAGAGGAGATGATATAAGAAACTTTTATTTTGATTTTTTGTTTTGAAAATGGGAGAAATTATCATTGGTGTGATACTAGACATAGTAAGAGAAATGCAGAAGATATGTTTCCATGTAGATGAGAAAGAAGAAAATGCAATACACTTGAGGAATATTAATTTTAGAACATAACTCATCCATAGTAACAGAAGGGAAGGGTCATGGATGGGTTAAGGAGTTTAGTTACAGCTGGTGGCAAGGCTTTCCTGATTGCTCCTTTTTTTCTTATTCAAATAGAAAGCAAGGACAGGGAAGATAGAGTTGAAAGTTTGAAAATGAAAGAAGAAAGAAAATAGCTTTCTTGGGAGCATGGGGATATTGACTGAATTTTGGAAATGAATTTTGATTTATTGGCATCACTAAAGACCACACTTGATGTTTGTGATTATGAGCTTAAAGTCAGAATGGTCACCAGGATGGATTGTTTTTATCTAGCCATGTTCAGGTACAGGGAGCAAGTGTGGAATAAACAAGGTTATTTAACTAGAGATGAAGTTTTAATAAATGGATACAAAAGCAGTAGAGAGTTAAAGGTTGATGATCTATTTCCCAGGTGTAAATTTAATCATTTAATGTTCATTTATTATAATATTATTTAAAAGTAATATTGCTGCTTAAAATACAACAATGCAAAGGTCTGTATGGCATAATAAACAAATTCACATAAAAACTCACTCCAATCCCATGTCCCAGAGGTAGCCACTATAAATAGTTTTGTGTCTATCCTTCTAGATGTTTTTCTATGAATACATAAACAGGTAGATTTTTAAAAATACATATTGCCTTACACTATTCATATGGTTCTGGTACTTACTTTCTCACTCAACACTATATCATGGTTGCACTCTATGCTGGTCCTTAGAGAACTGTCTCATTCCAGAGCTACATAATATGATTGCATTGCTAAACCATAATTTACTTAAATAATCACTTTTTGATTTAGGTTGTTTCTAGTATTTGCTATTATGGATAATGCAAAATGAACATTTTTCTTCACAGAAGTTGATTAGTGTTTGAATCATTCCTTCAGTGTAGATTACTAGAGGAAGGATTGTTTAGTCAAAGAGTATGCACTATTTTATAGATTTAGTAAATAATAGTCACAAAGAACATAGCAATTTATTCCTCTTCTGAGTTCTTATCAGCACTACATATGAAAAATGGTAATTCATTTAAGTATTCTTCTGAAGTTTGAGTGTTACTTTTTATTAAAATAGTGTTAAAAATAGCTTTTCTTCACCTATTGAGTTAGTTCTTTTCCTTGTAAAGATTTTAAATATAAATTAAATTTTATATCCTTTATATAATTGTGACTTGATACTTTGTGAATATTTTACTCATTTATGTTTTAGAATTATGTTTTAGAATTTTTACACTTATATTTTAAGTAAAACTCACTTACAATTTTATTCCTAGGTCCTTAACTAGCTTTTGATCTCAGAGCTACAATTATTTGGTATATTATTCCTTTTGCCCGTAATGCAAATAGTTTGAATAAGACAAATACCTGTTTTTTTTAATTAAAATATTCTCTTAAAAATAATTGGGCCTAGATATTTTTGAAATGTATTTTTCAAATGTGGATTAGGAAGATTTAAGATATTTAGCTAATGATTTGATTTTAAAATGGNAATAAATTTAAAATTTCTTAATATTATAAAGATGAAATAGATAGCATCACTGGCTCAATGAGTATGAGTCTAAGCAAACTCCAGGAGACAGTGAAGGACTGGGAAGCTTGATGTGCTACATCTCACGGGGTTGCAAACAGTTGGACACAACTTAGCAACTAAACAACAAATATTATAAAAGCGTTTTGGGGGCACATTATCATAATTAAACATGAAAATAAATATTTCTCATGGTGATAAATGCCTTGAAGAGAGATAAAGCAGAGAAGACTAGGAAATACTAGGATGAGAGACAGCTTTACAATGTTAAACAAGGCTGCCAAAGAAGTTGCCAGTCAAAAGTAGAATTTGTACAAAATGCTGGTAGATAAGAAAACAACCATTTGTGTGCCTATGTAGTGGAAAAATATTTCATGCAGAAGCAGAAAGGCACTCAGGAGGGAATTTGTCTAGCATGTTCAGTAAGTAGCAGGGCATGAACTGAATGAGGGGGAAGATAGAAGGTGATGAGGGTCAGAAAAGTAATAAAAAGAAAAACAAATCATGTAGGGTCCCCGAGGTCATTGTAAGAACCTTCACTTTTACTGTAAGTGAAATGGAAAATGATTGGAGGGTTTGGGGCAAAAAAAAAAAAAAAATGATCTGACCTATTTTTAAAGAACACTGAACTGTGTTGAGAAGAGGCAGTAGGGGAGAAAAGAAAAACAGAAATTTAGGTTGGAATCTATTGAAACAATCTAGCTAAATAATAATGATAGTGGGAACCAGGGTGTTCATGATAGAGATAGTGTGCAATGATCAGTTTCTGAGCATGCTTAAAAGTAAAGAGAATAGTATTTTTTGACAGACTGGCTGTGGGATGTGACCATAGGATTTTAGCTTAATCAGTTAAAGATTGGAGGAGGAGAAATGTGAAAGGGAAAGTGTGAGAAGACTATGGGACTTCTAAAAAAATATCGAATTGGCAGCTATAGCATTTAATATGGAGTTCAGAGGAGAGGGCTGAACTAGGAATATGTATCTGGGAGTTGTCAGCATGGAAACAGATCTTAAGTCAATGGAACTGAATGAGACAACCAAGATGAGTGAAGACAGAGAAGAACTAATTCCTAAGGCCCTTCAAATAGGCAAGACAAGAGAATGGGAAAGGATAACCAAGAACTATAATGGGAAGAAATAGCCAGTAAGGTAGGAAGAAACTAGGAGTATGGAAGCAAAGTTAAGAATATGTCTATATATGCCAAGTTAGATGGCAAATGAGGATTCACTATTGATAGCTGATTTTGGTAAGAGCAATCTTGAGTAAATCACTAGTAGTATCACTGCTGAAGGCAGTGAGCTCAAAAGTAAATGGAAGGAGAGCAATAGGGAAGTAGGGAACAAAATATTGAAATGTTTGCTGTAAAAGTAGGGCAGGGAAATAAATCACTTTCAGGAGAGGAGATGATATAAGAAACTTTTATTTTGATTTTTTGTTTTGAAAATGGGAGAAATTATCATTGGTGTGATACTAGACATAGTAAGAGAAATGCAGAAGGTATGTTTCCATGTAGATGAGAAAGAAGAAAATGCAATACATTTGAGGAATATTAATTTTAGAACATAACTCATCCATAGTAACAGAAGGGAAAGGTCATGGATGAGTTAAGGAGTTTAGTTACAGCTGGTGGCAAGGCTTTCCTGATTGCTCCTTTTTTTCTTATTCAAATAGAAAGCAAGGACAGGGAAGATAGAGTTGAAAGTTTGAAAATGAAAGAAGAAAGAAAATAGCTTTCTTGGGAGCATGGGGATATTGACTGAATTTTGGAAATGAATTTTGATTTATTGGCATCACTAAAGACCACACTTGATGTTTGTGATTATGAGCTTAAAGTCAGAATGGTCACCAGGATGGATTGTTTTTATCTAGCCATGTTCAGGTACAGGGAGCAAGTGTGGAATAAACAAGGTTATTTAACTAGAGATGAAGTTTTAATAAATGGATACAAAAGCAGTAGAGAGTTAAAGGTTGATGATCTATTTCCCAGGTGTAAATTTAATCATTTAATGTTCATTTATTATAATATTATTTAAAAGTAATATTGCTGCTTAAAATACAACAATGCAAAGGTCTGTATGGCATAATAAACAAATTCACATAAAAACTCACTCCAATCCCATGTCCCAGAGGTAGCCACTATAAATAGTTTTGTGTCTATCCTTCTAGATGTTTTTCTATGAATACATAAACAGGTAGATTTTTAAAAATACATATTGCCTTACACTATTCATATGGTTCTGGTACTTACTTTCTCACTCAACACTATATCATGGTTGCACTCTATGCTGGTCCTTAGAGAACTGTCTCATTCCAGAGCTACATAATATGATTGCATTGCTAAACCATAATTTACTTAAATAATCACTTTTTGATTTAGGTTGTTTCTAGTATTTGCTATTATGGATAATGCAAAATGAACATTTTTCTTCACAGAAGTTGATTAGTGTTTGAATCATTCCTTCAGTGTAGATTACTAGAGGAAGGATTGTTTAGTCAAAGAGTATGCACTATTTTATAGATTTAGTAAATAATAGTCACAAAGAACATAGCAATTTATTCCTCTTCTGAGTTCTTATCAGCACTACATATGAAAAATGGTAATTCATTTAAGTATTCTTCTGAAGTTTGAGTGTTACTTTTTATTAAAATAGTGTTAAAAATAGCTTTTCTTCACCTATTGAGTTAGTTCTTTTCCTTGTAAAGATTTTAAATATAAATTAAATTTTATATCCTTTATATAATTGTGACTTGATACTTTGTGAATATTTTACTCATTTATGTTTTAGAATTATGTTTTAGAATTTTTACACTTATATTTTAAGTAAAACTCACTTACAATTTTATTCCTAGGTCCTTAACTAGCTTTTGATCTCAGAGCTACAATTATTTGGTATATTATTCCTTTTGCCCGTAATGCAAATAGTTTGAATAAGACAAATACCTGTTTTTTTTAATTAAAATATTCTCTTAAAAATAATTGGGCCTAGATATTTTTGAAATGTATTTTTCAAATGTGGATTAGGAAGATTTAAGATATTTAGCTAATGATTTGATTTTAAAATGGCATACTACTATTGATATTTTCAATAATAATTGACCAATTCTGCTACTGAAAATGCGTTTCCTTCCATCTTACAGCGTTTTAATTCCATCTTATTTTTGTAATTTAAATATTAGTTGGTATAATTGTCTTATTTTATGCTATCATTTCTTGCCTTATTTTTAACCAAATGCTTAGTGATTTGTCTGACTACCATTGTTTCTGTTATTCCACACTGTCATTCAGAGAGATAATCAGAAGTCTTAGAGCATCAGCTGTTTTCCAACTGATGGAATTATCTCAATGTCTTAACAACTCTTGTGGCTATTCTGATGAATATTAGCTGAATAATAGGCCAGGATCCAGAAACAGCAAACACTGTTCAGTTTCCATTAGAACTCTCAACTTAAGTTTCAGTAGTAATTTGCCAGAGATTTGCTAGATTTATATGCACTTTCATTCAAAATGTTGAAGTTATTTTCGTTTGTCATGTTCTTTGAACGCTGGGACTGAGAATTCAAGTTTGAGTCCAAGGTTCCTTTGCAAATAAGCCATCTTCTTCTCTAGTGGCTTCAGTATTTTTTGTTTTATTATTATGTAGTTTTACCATTGGAGAAGGCAATGGCACCCCACTCCAGTACTCTTGGCTAAAAAATCCCATGGACAGAGGAGATGGGTAGGCTGCAGTCCATGGGGTCGCTAAGAGTCAGACATGACGGAACGACTTCACTGTCACTTTTCACTTTCATGCATTGGAGAAGGAAATGACAACCCACTCTAGTGTTCTTACCTGGAGAATCCCGGGGATGGCAGAGCCTGGTGGGCTGCCATCTATGGGATCTCACAGAGTTGGACACGACTGAAGCGACTAGCAGCAGCAACAGTTTTACAATGATGTGACAAGACATATGATGTAAACAAGGGATGTATATATCCTCATGGAATCTTCAGATGTTACTTCTCTTTCATACTTTACTTTGAGAACTCAACTGTATGTTATATTCTCTCATTTTAGCCTCAGTGTCTCTTCACTACTCTCATATTTTTTCATCTCTCTGCTCTGCATTGTAGCTAATGAATGCGGTTACCCAGTTTTCCAGTCCTCTCTTCAACTATTCCTAATTTATAGAAATTAGCAATTTTACATTTTTTTAACTTTACTGTCTATCTGTTTTCATTTTTAATTGTTATATTTGGGTCTATCTCAAATCTGCCTGATCGTTTTTACTTTTCTTATCATTCAGTTATTCTTTCATGACTGAACATATATTATATATATAATAATATTAATATACCCATTTTATTTTCTGTTTCATATTACTATTCAATATAATGTTATATGGAATGGAAAAACATTACTATGAAACTGGCTTTTTTATGTACCTCAGAGTGGGCTTTTGTAAGCTAGTGTGTTTTATTTTGTGTGTGTGTAAGTAAACTGAGTTTTTAGAGGACTTTTATTATTTGGTTGTTTTATTTTCTGTATCTCTGGCCTTGATCATGGTGCATCCCTCAGAATGGTTCTGTAGTTTTGTCTTGTAGTATTTCCAAATATTTCACCTGCTGTATGATGGTTCTCCAGAGAAACAGAACCACTAAGATGTGCATATACAGATAGTTTATTTTAAGGAATAAGATAGTAGAAGCTGGTTAGTCCAGAATATCCAGGATGGCCAGCAGGCTAGAGACTCTGAAAAGAGTTGCTTCAGTTCAGGACCTAAGGTAGGCTATAGACAGATTTATTTCTTCTTTAAGAGATGCCATTCTTATTTTAGAGGTCTCCAACTGATTGGATAGGCACACTCACATCATGGTAGGTAATCTCTACTCAAAGACTAAAATGTTAACCCCACTCAAACTATATCTTCAGAGTCTTTTGTGAAATTTGTTTAAATATCTGGGTACCAAGATATTTGGGTGCCTAATCAAGTTGACACATGAAATTAGTCATCATCATCTGACTAGAATTTTACATTGATTTCTTAGCTTGGAATTTTCAGGCACCGCAAATTATTATGAAGTGTTATCCCCTCTCTGTAAGTAGCATTCACAGAGGTACAGGTTTTTGGATTTCCAACAAAAAGAAACAAGGTTCTTTGGTGTCTCCTTTCCTATCTATGTATATTTTCTTCTTAATCCAACTGTTTTCTGACTTCGGAACTTTTCAAGAGTTGGCCACATTTCTAATTCTTGACCTTTCACAGATTTATGACCTAGTTCTTTATCCTTGTGAAGTTAAAAGCTAATCCTCTAATTTATCTGCTTTCATTCTTACCATTCTACTTTTCTGTTTTATTTCTCTCTTTGTCCTCTTCTTACCTCCCCCACCTCCTCCCCCTCCCTCCTTTGTTTCTCTCTTATAAACTAAGTTATAATTCTACAATTTCATCTTCAATTTCCAGATGCTTTTATGGGCCGGATTTTTGCCAAATGATTCATATTCAGAAATCAGAAAAGCATCTTTTTAACATATTTTTCTTTCTCTCTCTGAATTTTTATTAATCTTGTTTTAAATTTTATTGATTTAAAGAAATTTTGGCACATTAAGGACATTACCCATTTATCGCTCATGTTGTTTTCTGTATATTTTATCTAATTTAATCTGTGGCCTTTATAATTGTTTGTATTTTGCTAAAAGTTGGATACTTAAAATTTATCAACTATATTTTTGTTGTGTGGCTTTTGAGTTCTGTTATGTTTTCTGCAATCCTAAAATAAGCAACTAAAATAAAATAAACTTATTTTTTAATGGTTTTAATATATACAATTAAATCCTTAAGCACTTAGAATTTAAAGAGAGAATAACTTTGTTGTACAGGTTTATTTTCTCAAAAATAATTAGGCAGTTACCCTATACTAATTTTAATTAATCTGTCTTTTCCTCACTCAGCATACTCATTTTGCCAATAAAGGAGCTCTACTAGAGTCTGAATTACTTAATATTATAGACAAATAATAATTAAAATGGGACTTAAAATCTACATATAAAATTTAATCTTCTAAATATATAACTCTTCTGTAACTTCTGTTAACATAGTAAAAATTTTCTTATTATCCATTCTTGAGATACCAAAAATTGTTTTGTTAAAGGCGTTCCATTTTCTTATAATAAGTGCCAAGTACTGATACTGGCAATACAATATTTGTGTGCATTTCTGTGTGTTTGTAAATTAAATCTCAATGAAGAATATCCTAAAATTAATAACAGTAACACTTTTATTAAGCAGCAACAGAATAATGGCCACTATAAAAAGTGAGTTCAGACTGTATAAAGCAAATGACACTAAAAAGATGTGAAATATATGTAGGAAAACTTTCATTTGGCATTTGCTTGCTTATACCATAACTTTATGTAGAGAAGTAGCTTTAAAGAATTGCAGTTTACTGTAATAGAGATGTAAAAATTCATCTAATTATATTACCACACATCCTCAACTATAAGTGCACCTTGATTAAAATATAGAGAAATTTGCCTTATTTTGTCTTATTTTTCTATTGATTGGTTATTTAAAGTTATGAAAACACCTCTAAAAATGAAGACAGGAAACATTCAGATATAGAAACATAAATAAGAGATGCTGTGCTCAGTAACAGTGAGTAGTGGATCAAAGCAAGCATGTAATCTGTGTATATAGGTCTGCGTGTGTGTGCTGTGTCTCCTATATTTCAATCAATTAGCATGTATCTGAGGTATGTAAAGGAAATTATAAAAGCATCTCTATTCTTAAAATAATTTAATACTTAGTCATGCACACAATCTATTGATACCAGAGATCAATAGTACAAGTATCTGTGATTCAATGTGTGGGAAAGAAAATGAAAGTATAGATATTGAAAAATGAGTAGTCAAAAAAAATGAAGCAAAATTGATATCTATGTGATTTTAGTGCCCTTTGTAAATAATGTTATATCCAAGCTGATGTGCAAGTCATGGAAATAAATACGATGTTTTAAATTAACTAAGGGATATGTGTGTGTGTGTGTGTGTGTGTGTGTGTGTGTGTGTAAAGTCAACTTATAAGTATTGTGGTCAACAACCTTATGATATAATAATAAACTTACATTACTTTGATTAATCTGATTTGCTAGCTATTTTGACCTAAAATACTTATTGACAGCCCTGTTACTTCACTTAATTGTCAGATTATATGTATGTTTTAGAAAGTTTACATATAATAAAGCAATAAAGTCAAGTTTAGTGTTCTTGCCATGAACATCAAAGCAAGAATTATTCTATGGTAGAGCCTGATAGAATCTCATTCAGTATATCTTATTTTAAATGTAATGTTTTGCAAAAATGTGTTAGGCTGAAGTGAGGGAGAGTTTCAGTTCTGTCATTAATAATAGCATGGTAACTTTCTTGCTGGGTGATTTCTGACACTCTACCTAAGTTCTCTGAGCTTTAGCGTTCTCAGTTGTAATAAAGGGAAATGACTGTCCTCCACACTTACTTAGATTTTTATGAGAATAGATTAATAATTTGTAATATAATTTACAAATATGTAAGATGTAAAGAGGACATC
This sequence comes from Raphicerus campestris, assembly GCA_006410735.1. Classification (NCBI taxonomy): domain Eukaryota; kingdom Metazoa; phylum Chordata; class Mammalia; order Artiodactyla; family Bovidae; genus Raphicerus; species Raphicerus campestris. The sequence continues at coordinate 159,681 of SJYW01035086.1, forward strand.
ACTAGCTTTAATGTATCCTCTGCCCTGCCTACGCATCTGTAGATACTGAGAAGCAGTTAGCCCTTTAAGGGATCAGTGCAACTGGGTCTTGAATCTTCTATTCTACACTGGATGAAGCCTGGCTATTATTGTGGTGCATGGTGGACAATAATGCTGTATTCAAGTACAGAAGTTCCACTATTCAAAGCTTCTTCTCAGACAGCTTTTCCTTTTGATGTTATAATAGTAAAGGGATGGGGGGAAAGGGAAAAAATTTTCCCAGAATTGTCAGTAATAGTTTTCAAAGGAAACAACAGTACAAAAGAGCAAAGGGTTTTGGGGCCTCCATTCAAGCACATACAAGCACAAACAGTAAAAGATTAAATTTATCTCCACAGAGAAAGATGAAAAATTAAAATGAGGCAAAATTTAGAGAATAGAAATAGAAAAGCCAAAAGCATCCTTAAGGCAGTTAAGCTGTAAAGTACCTGTTACTTAACTCCTATTAAGAGACAAGACTCAGTACAATATTGATTCTCTATAAAGAAGCCTCTTTATTTTTAAGGATAGGGGTGAACTATATTTTCACACTTTAATCTTAAAACCATAATTTATGATATACAATTAATGGAAGTATATCTTATAAAATTGAAAATAAGAAGTACAAATAGTTTATAAAAAGATCTATCCTATAATGCTATAATACATAAGCCAAAAGGGTTTTAAAATTTGAAAATCAAAATCATTTTAAGCTTTCAATAAAAGACATGAACATTTAATAGTATACTTTATTTATAATGAAAATTTAAGTATTAAAAAGAGTATTACTAAGTACCTATACCTTAAATAACTGCTTGAAATTACCTTCATCAAATTATATTAAATTAAAAGAAATTATTTGTTATTTTCCACGTGTTTTTCAATAGATGTTTCAACCGGGAAACATGTTTCCAATGCCGTTACACCTTAATAATACCTTCCATTTTTTCAGGAAGTCTTTGAATAAGCTTCAACTACTTCAAAATAAGACANTTTTTTTTAATTAAAATATTCTCTTAAAAATAATTGGGCCTAGATATTTTTGAAATGTATTTTTCAAATGTGGATTAGGAAGATTTAAGATATTTAGCTAATGATTTGATTTTAAAATGGCATACTACTATTGATATTTTCAATTATTGACCAATTCTGCTACTGAAAATACATTTCCTTCCATCTTACAGCGTTTTAATTCCATCTTATTTTTGTAATTTAAATATTAGTTGGTATAATTGTCTTATTTTATGCTATCATTTCTTGCCTTATTTTTAACCAAATGCTTAGTGATTTGTCTGACTACCATTGTTTCTGTTATTCCACACTGTCATTCAGAGAGATAATCAGAAGTCTTAGAGCATCAGCTGTTTTCCAACTGATGGAATTATCTCAATGTCTTAACAACTCTTGTGGCTATTCTGATGAATATTAGCTGAATAATAGGCCAGGATCCAGAAACAGCAAACACTGTTCAGTTTCCATTAGAACTCTCAACTTAAGTTTCAGTAGTAATTTGCCAGAGATTTGCTAGATTTATATGCACTTTCATTCAAAATGTTGAAGTTATTTTCGTTTGTCATGTTCTTTGAACGCTGGGACTGAGAATTCAAGTTTGAGTCCAAGGTTCCTTTGCAAATAAGCCATCTTCTTCTCTAGTGGCTTCAGTATTTTTTGTTTTATTATTATGTAGTTTTACCATTGGAGAAGGCAATGGCACCCCACTCCAGTACTCTTGGCTAAAAAATCCCATGGACAGAGGAGATGGGTAGGCTGCAGTCCATGGGGTCGCTAAGAGTCAGACATGACTGAACGACCTCACTGTCACTTTTCACTTTCATGCATTGGAGAAGGAAATGACAACCCACTCTAGTGTTCTTACCTGGAGAATCCCGGGGATGGCAGAGCCTGGTGGGCTGCCATCTATGGGATCTCACAGAGTTGGACACGACTGAAGCGACTAGCAGCAGCAACAGTTTTACAATGATGTGACAAGACATATGATGTAAACAAGGGATGTATATATCCTCATGGAATCTTCAGATGTTACTTCTCTTTCATACTTTACTTTGAGAACTCAACTGTATGTTATATTCTCTCATTTTAGCCTCAGTGTCTCTTCACTACTCTCATATTTTTTCATCTCTCTGCTCTGCATTGTAGCTAATGAATGCAGTTACCCAGTTTTCCAGTCCTCTCTTCAACTATTCCTAATTTATAGAAATTAGCAATTTTACATTTTTTTAACTTTACTGTCTATCTGTTTTCATTTTTAATTGTTATATTTGGGTCTATCTCAAATCTGCCTGATCGTTTTTACTTTTCTTATCATTCAGTTATTCTTTCATGACTGAACATATATTATATATATAATAATATTAATATACCCATTTTATTTTCTGTTTCATATTACTATTCAATATAATGTTATATGGAATGGAAAAACATTACTATGAAACTGGCTTTTTTATGTACCTCAGAGTGGGCTTTTGTAAGCTAGTGTGTTTTATTTTGTGTGTGTGTAAGTAAACTGAGTTTTTAGAGGACTTTTATTATTTGGTTGTTTTATTTTCTGTATCTCTGGCCTTGATCATGGTGCATCCCTCAGAATGGTTCTGTAGTTTTGTCTTGTAGTATTTCCAAATATTTCACCTGCTGTATGATGGTTCTCCAGAGAAACAGAACCACTAAGATGTGCATATACAGAGAGTTTATTTTAAGGAATAAGATAGTAGAAGCTGGTTAGTCCAGAATATCCAGGATGGCCAGCAGGCTAGAGACTCTGAAAAGAGTTGCTTCAGTTCAGGACCTAAGGTAGGCTATAGACAGATTTATTTCTTCTTTAAGAGATGCCATTCTTATTTTAGAGGTCTCCAACTGATTGGATAGGCACACTCACATCATGGTAGGTAATCTTCTCTACTCAAAGACTAAAATGTTAACCCCACTCAAACTATATCTTCAGAGTCTTTTGTGAAATTTGTTTAAATATCTGGGTACCAAGATATTTGGGTGCCTAATCAAGTTGACACATGAAATTAGTCATCATCATCTGACTAGAATTTTACATTGATTTCTTAGCTTGGAATTTTCAGGCACCGCAAATTATTATGAAGTGTTATCCCCTCTCTGTAAGTAGCATTCACAGAGGTACAGGTTTTTGGATTTCCAACAAAAAGAAACAAGGTTCTTTGGTGTCTCCTTTCCTATCTATGTATATTTTCTTCTTAATCCAACTGTTTTCTGACTTCGGAACTTTTCAAGAGTTGGCCACATTTCTAATTCTTGACCTTTCACAGATTTATGACCTAGTTCTTTATCCTTGTGAAGTTAAAAGCTAATCCTCTAATTTATCTGCTTTCATTCTTACCATTCTACTTTTCTGTTTTATTTCTCTCTTTGTCCTCTTCTTACCTCCCCCACCTCCTCCCCCTCCCTCCTTTGTTTCTCTCTTATAAACTAAGTTATAATTCTACAATTTCATCTTCAATTTCCAGATGCTTTTATGGGCCAGATTTTTGCCAAATGATTCATATTCAGAAATCAGAAAATCATCTTTTTAACATATTTTTCTTTCTCTCTCTGAATTTTTATTAATCTTGTTTTAAATTTTATTGATTTAAAGAAATTTTGGCACATTAAGGACATTACCCATTTATCGCTCATGTTGTTTTCTGTATATTTTATCTAATTTATTCTGTGGCCTTTATAATTGTTTGTATTTTGCTAAAAGTTGGATACTTAAAATTTATCAACTATATTTTTGTTGTGTGGCTTTTGAGTTCTGTTATGTTTTCTGCAATTCTAAAATAAGCAACTAAAATAAAATAAACTTATTTTTTAATGGTTTTAATATATACAATTAAATCCTTAAGCACTTAGAATTTAAAGAGAGAATAACTTTGTTGTACAGGTTTATTTTCTCAAAAATAATTAGGCAGTTACCCTATACTAATTTTAATTAATCTGTCTTTTCCTCACTCAGCATACTCATTTTGCCAATAAAGGAGCTCTACTAGAGTCTGAATTACTTAATATTATAGACAAATAATAATTAAAATGGGACTTAAAATCTACATATAAAATTTAATCTTCTAAATATATAACTCTTCTGTAACTTCTGTTAACATAGTAAAAATTTTCTTATTATCCATTCTTGAGATACCAAAAATTGTTTTGTTAAAGGCGTTCCATTTTCTTATAATAAGTGCCAAGTACTGATACTGGCAATACAATATTTGTGTGCATTTCTGTGTGTTTGTAAATTAAATCTCAATGAAGAATATCCTAAAATTAATAACAGTAACACTTTTATTAAGCAGCAACAGAATAATGGCCACTATAAAAAGTGAGTTCAGACTGTATAAAGCAAATGACAGTAAAAAGATGTGAAATATATGTAGGAAAACTTTCATTTGGCATTTGCTTGCTTATACCATAACTTTATGTAGAGAAGTAGCTTTAAAGAATTGCAGTTTACTGTAATAGAGATGTAAAAATTCATCTAATTATATTACCACACATCCTCAACTATAAGTGCACCTTGATTAAAATATAGAGAAATTTGCCTTATTTTGTCTTATTTTTCTATTGATTGGTTATTTAAAGTTATGAAAACACCTCTAAAAATGAAGACAGGAAACATTCAGATATAGAAACATAAATAAGAGATGCTGTGCTCAGTAACAGTGAGTAGTGGATCAAAGCAAGCATGTAATCTGTGTATATAGGTCTGCGTGTGTGTGCTGTGTCTCCTATATTTCAATCAATTAGCATGTATCTGAGGTATGTAAAGGAAATTATAAAAGCATCTCTATTCTTAAAATAATTTAATACTTAGTCATGCACACAATCTATTGATACCAGAGATCAATAGTACAAGTATCTGTGATTCAATGTGTGGGAAAGAAAATGAAAGTATAGATATTGAAAAATGAGTAGTCAAAAAAAATGAAGCAAAATTGATATCTATGTGATTTTAGTGCCCTTTGTAAATAATGTTATATCCAAGCTGATGTGCAAGTCATGGAAATAAATACGATGTTTTAAATTAACTAAGGGATATGTGTGTGTGTGTGTGTGTGTGTGTGTGTGTGTGTGTAAAGTCAACTTATAAGTATTGTGGTCAACAACCTTATGATATAATAATAAACTTACATTACTTTGATTAATCTGATTTGCTAGCTATTTTGACCTAAAATACTTATTGACAGCCCTGTTACTTCACTTAATTGTCAGATTATATGTATGTTTTAGAAAGTTTACATATAATAAAGCAATAAAGTCAAGTTTAGTGTTCTTGCCATGAACATCAAAGCAAGAATTATTCTATGGTAGAGCCTGATAGAATCTCATTCAGTATATCTTATTTTAAATGTAATGTTTTGCAAAAATGTGTTAGGCTGAAGTGAGGGAGAGTTTCAGTTCTGTCATTAATAATAGCATGGTAACTTTCTTGCTGGGTGATTTCTGACACTCTACCTAAGTTCTCTGAGCTTTAGCGTTCTCAGTTGTAATAAAGGGAAATGACTGTCCTCAACACTTACTTAGATTTTTATGAGAATAGATTAATAATTTGTAATATAATTTACAAATATGTAAGATGTAAAGAGGACATCACTAGCTTTAATGTATCCTCTGCCCTGCCTACGCATCTGTAGATACTGAGAAGCAGTTAGCCCTTTAAGGGATCAGTGCAACTGGGTCTTGAATCTTCTATTCTACACTGGATGAAGCCTGGCTATTATTGTGGTGCATGGTGGACAATAATGCTGTATTCAAGTACAGAAGTTCCACTATTCAAAGCTTCTTCTCAGACAGCTTTTCCTTTTGATGTTATAATAGTAAAGGGATGGGGGGAAAGGGAAAAAATTTTCCCAGAATTGTCAGTAATAGTTTTCAAAGGAAACAACAGTACAAAAGAGCAAAGGGTTTTGGGGCCTCCATTCAAGCACATACAAGCACAAACAGTAAAAGATTAAATTTATCTCCACAGAGAAAGATGAAAAATTAAAATGAGGCAAAATTTAGAGAATAGAGATAGAAAAGCCAAAAGCATCCTTAAGGCAGTTAAGCTGTAAAGTACCTGTTACTTAACTCCTATTAAGAGACAAGACTCAGTACAATATTGATTCTCTATAAAGAAGCCTCTTTATTTTTAAGGATAGGGGTGAACTATATTTTCACACTTTAATCTTAAAACCATAATTTATGATATACAATTAATGGAAGTATATCTTATAAAATTGAAAATAAGAAGTACAAATAGTTTATAAAAAGATCTATCCTATAATGCTATAATACATAAGCCAAAAGGGTTTTAAAATTTGAAAATCAAAATCATTTTAAGCTTTCAATAAAAGACATGAACATTTAATAGTATACTTTATTTATAATGAAAATTTAAGTATTAAAAAGAGTATTACTAAGTACCTATACCTTAAATAACTGCTTGAAATTACCTTCATCAAATTATATTAAATTAAAAGAAATTATTTGTTATTTTCCACGTGTTTTTCAATAGATGTTTCAACCGGGAAACATGTTTCCAATGCCGTTATACCTTAATAATACCTTCCATTTTTTCAGGAAGTCTTTGAATAAGCTTCAACTACTTCAAAATAAGACACGATTCTTTCATTTTGAATTTCTGCTTTTTCTTATCCATATATATTTAAGTATGACTGTCTTACTATCACTAGTGCTAACTTTCAGAATTATCATGCAATAATAGAAAAATCACATTATTCCCAATACTTGTAAATGTTATATCAGCATATGTTATATCAGGTTATCTGGGTCATGAAGATCTTTTATGTATAGTTCTTCTGTGTATTCTTGCCACGTCGTCTTAATATTTTCTGCTTCTGTTAGGCCCATATCATTTCTGTCCTTTATTGAGCCCTTCTTTGCATGAAATGTTCCCTTGTTATCTCTAATTTTCTTGAAGGGATCTCTAGTCTTTCCCACTGTATTATTTTCCTTTATTTCTTTGCATTGACCACTGAGGAAGGTTTTCTTATCTCTCCCTGCTCGTCCTTGGAACTCTGAATTCAAATTGGTATATTTTTCCTTTTCTTCTTTGCCTAAAGGTTTTTTAGGCTGATTCTTAAAGATAAAATAAGTCTTATGGTTAAAATTAGGGGATCTACACTACCATTTCTCTAATTTTTCTACATTGTTATCATGGATGATATATAAAACACAATTTTTTTTCCTCATTGTTCCTCAGTTGTCTACAGAATGCAACTGGTGTAGAATTCATTATGATTAATTAAAAATATTACCTTCTCAGGAAGTACCAATTGTTGAAAAGACTATCCTTTAAATTACCATTTTAACTTTGTTGAAATCAATTATTCATATATGGTGGATCTTTTTTTGACTTCACCATTCTCTTCTATTCATAGATGAGTGTTCTTCAGCAATACTACACTGTCTTGATTACTGTTCCTTTATAATGTCTTGAAATTGAACAGTGTGAGTTCAACTGTTTTTATTCTTTTATACATAAATTTTAGAATAATATTTTAANTGGATCTTTTTTTGAATTCACCATTCTCTTCTATTCATAGATGAGTGTTCTTCAGCAATACTACACTGTTTTGATTACTGTTCCTTTATAATGTCTTGAAATTGAACAGTGTGAGTTCAACTGTTTTTATTCTTTTATACATAAATTTTAGAATAATATTTTAAAATATCTATAAAAAGTTCTGCTAGAATTTTGATTTGGATTACATTGATCTATAGGAGGAATATTGCTATAATACTCTCAAGTCTTCCTCCTATAGATCNAATTGAACAGTGTGAGTTCAACTGTTTTTATTCTTTTATACATAAATTTTAGAATAATATTTTAAAATATCTATAAAAAGTTCTGCTAGAATTTTGATTTGGATTACATTGATCTATAGGAGGAATATTGCTATAATACTCTCAAGTCTTCCAGTTATTAACTTAGTACATCTCTTCTGTTTATTTGATCTTCTTCAGTTTTTTTCACCCATGTTTTAGAGCTTCTATCAGACAGATTCAGGCCACAGAGTGCTAGATTCATAGCTCAGTACTTTATTTTGTGGATGTGCTCTTATAAATTTTGATTTCCAAATGTTCAATGCTACTAACTAGAAAGAGCACTTTTGTACTGTTAATCTTTTATCCTTCCATCTTGCTAAACTCACCTATCAGTTATGAATATTTGGTATAGATTTCCAAAGGTTCCATAGATAATTATAAATTGCTGCTAGAGACAGCTTTAGTTTACCTTTTCTAGCTTCTATTTTGTTAATTTTTCTTTATTTCCTTGCTGTGCTGTCTAAAATTTCTTGTATAATATAGAATAGGAGAGGAGGGATTAATTCATTGATTTTTCTTTTTATTTTTTATCTCTTCTCATTAGAAAATTTCTACTGCTTCATGTTCAGTTTCACTGATTAATTTTTCTTTCATATTTATTCTGCTATTGAGGCCAATATTTAAGAATATTCAGTTACATTTATTTTTTAAAATTCTCATTTAGATCTTTTCTATGATGTCTCTTTTTTCTGGTATGAACTTCTACTTTCCATTCAGATGTATTTATTTCATGGATTATGTGTTAAGAGTTCTTATAATATCTTTGTGTGATAATCTCACTGTCATGGCAATCTTGGGTTGACTTTATTTTTTTGTGTGTTTTTACTTGGTGATTGATTAGTCAGTTTTTCCTTTGTTCCCTCATCCTTCGACTTTGGCATGTTATTATGGATTGTACTCTGGATATTTGGAATATTATGTTGGTGGATCATGGGCCCTAGTCAAATCCTTGTTGTTGTTATTTAGCAGATAGTTAAAATAATTAGTTTCAGAAGGCAACGTCTATTTCATTTTCTGTGGGCAGAAGCTCCAATGTCAGTATCTGTATACATTCTGCTATGTGTTTGTCTGCCAGTACATGAGCCATGAGCTACTCAGTAATTTATCTCTGACTATAATATTTGGTTGGTGGCTTATAGTTTAGTTTAATCGCTACGTTGTGTCAGACTCTTGCAACCCCATGGACTGTAGCCCACCAGGCTCCTCTGTCCATGGGATTTTCAAGGCAAAAATACTGGAGTTGATTGCCATTTCCTTCTCCAGGGGATTTTCCTGACCCAGAAATTGAACTCGGGTCTCTTGCATTGCAGGCAAATTCTTTACTGATTGAGCTATGAGGGAAGCCCATATCATAGTTCAATTCTAAAATCTTTAGCCCTGTCTAACTAGCTGGGTACTTACCTTGGGGGTGTGGCCAGGCCCATGTATTAGATGATCATACACAGGACTAGGAAACTTGTTTCTCCAGCTCTCATTTCTTAAGCATTCCATCCACAACTTCCAGTTCCCAGGTCTCATACCCTAGCTCCTCTGGATGGAAAAACAGTTTCTCTCAGAAATTTAGCCACTGTGCTATCATACAATTCCACATGACTAGGCCCATCCTTGAGGTATCAAATAATAAGAGCTAAATAGTGGTGATTCAGAACACAGGGGTTCTTTAGGCTTAAGATAAGTGTGTCCCAATCTTCAGGGTATATAAGAGCCTATGTTGTCGTCAGCACAATAGCAGTGTATCTCCAGAGCTAGGGCAGAAGTGAAAGCAGAGGTGAGAGGAGAAAAAAAGAAAAAAAGATCTTTCTCTCACACTTGGGATCTCAAAATCCCCCTTTCTTGGATTTATGGATTGATATAGGGGCCCCTAAAGATTCAATTCTCTACCTGCTATGCAGTTCTGTAATTCAGGCCACACTCAGATCCAAGGTGTCCTGATACTCAGTCCAGAGCTTTCTCTGCGGTATCTCTTTTAATTATTTTCTTGGCCACTTTTAACTCCCATAGAAAGCCAAAAAGAACACTCTAAGGGTTAGTATCATATTAATTAACATATTTTTTTAGAATTTGAATATGGAATATGGTCAGGTTCAGTTTTCATTTGGAGGGTCTGACTAAGGACTTGTCAGTGCTGTTGCCTTGAATATAAAATCAAATGCTTATCCTCCAATTCTCTAGCTATGAACTCCTAGGCCATAAAAAACTGTGACTAAAGGATTTAACTAGTTATTTCCAATGAAATGAATAGATAGCTCATCAGAATAAATATACTTGGATTTTAATAGCAAGACTGTATTTTTTATTATCCTGTGTAGTTTTCAAAATTCTAACCTAGCTTCCTCTTTCTCTTATTATGCAGCTGGCTATATATTTACCCCCTTAAAAATCCTTGGCCATTTCCCTGAAGGGGATAGAGTCAGTGGACTGAATAGGATTAGCATCAAAAGTCACCACTGCTTTCCCAAACAGAGTTTAAAAATAAGATCATTGAATAATAAGGGATTTAAGTCTCAACCAGGCAGTGTGCTGAAGGAAATTATTTGGATTTAGACCAACAGAGATTAGAGTGTGATTAGAAACTACCATGTCCTTTATATCAGATTAAGTGACTTGAAAGGGAAGACTTGCAGGAAAAGAAGTCAGGTCACAAAATTTTGCACCTGCTTCCTTAAATCAATCAAAGAAAAATCTGTCTTTCCTAGTACATTTCTGAGTCTGAGAGCACCGACTGAAGCAAACACAAAGACATGAAGTGCTAGAAGTGTTACAGTGTAAGGATGAATGAAAATTACCTTTGGGAAATAGCCAATATAGGAATCAAGGAACCAAGACAGGTAACCGATAATAATAACTTTTGTATAGATCTTTTATCTTAAAGAATCCCAAAACAATTTCCACAGAAGAAAAAGCATCATATTCAACAGAAATCCCTTCATCCCTAGAGTGAAGCATTTCTATTTAATACAGAATTCTTAGCAGGAACAAAAAATGAGAAAAATATTTTCTTCAATATAATGTTAGTTTACACTGTTTACTCAACACTTGGATGAAAGAGAGTCCTTCTCTGATTTGGCAAGATATTTGGAGGAAGAAAAACATGCCCATATAAAATCACTTTAAAAATGTTTCTTAACCAAACTGAGGTAGATTTATATTTTCAATATTGGATAGCATGCACCATTTAAGTAATAGAAAGCATGAAGAAAAAATCATTTTTAAATTGTAAAACATTTTCCTTACATAAGTAAAACCTTTAAGTTTGGAACCTTGTTTTTATACATCTGTAGTGTTTCCTTTATGAAGATGGTAACTATCTTGAAAAACAGTCTGTTGAAAAACTATTTGAGTTAGGGCACAAAAATTTCTTATACCTTTTTTCAAAATATACATCAACTTAAACTCATACAAGAACAACTTTTAACAATATATAAATAGATAGATGCATATATATATACATTGTATAATAAATATACATATATTGCTCAGAGATACTATAGGAATATAGTCAGTTACAAAGATTATAAGATTCTTCACCAGCTCTTTTTTTTTTTAAAGTAAGCCTGAGTTACAATTTATATACAAAAGCTGTATTTTTAATGTATGCAATTTGAGTTAAGGGAGAAGTATACATCCATGAAATCATCACCACAATGTACATTTGTATGCCATAAACATATTTTATGGCAAAAAATATGCTTCCAAAATTTTCCTGCCATCCTTTTCGGTTATTTTTTCCCTTAGTGACTATTTTGAATCGTGACATTGTTTAACATTGAGATAAACATTCTTTAGAAGTATCAATATGATATTAATATTCTATTACTTTTCAGTAGATATTTATGGATCAGTACTCTATATTGTTCCTCTTTCAGAGTACCATGTCANTTATTTTTTCCCTCAGTGACTATTTTGAATCGTGACATTGTTTAACATTGAGATAAACATTCTTTAGAAGTATCAATATGATATTAATATTCTATTACTTTTCAGTAGATATTTATGGATCAGTACTCTATATTGTTCCTCTTTCAGAGTACCATGTCACTGAGAAGAAAATTTCATTTTTCATGATCTGGTAAGTGCCCTGAAATTACAGGGAATTTTTAACAATATCAAACCAAACACTGAAAATCAAATCCCGCTTTGAAAATATTTGTTCACCACTAATCTATTTCATTTGATAGCAGCTTACTATAATAGAAAAAAAAAAAGAAAGGAAAATGGATTATGTTAGAACAGTGCATAAGACATAGCAGGAGTCAAACAAACTGCTGCTAATGAACAGGGTGGAAGATGAACATTCCAGACAGAAGGAATTGTCTAAGAAAAGGAAGAGAAAAAAATGGGTGATGTGAAGGCAGTAACAATTAGATGGTATTGAANTGCATAAGACATAGCAGGAGTCAAACAAACTGCTGCTAATGAACAGGGTGGAAGATGAACATTCCAGACAGAAGGAATTGTCTAAGAAAAGGAAGAGAAAAAAATGGGTGATGTGAAGGCAGTAACAATTAGATGGTATTGAATTCTCATGGGTGAAAGTGAAGTAAATTCACAAATGCGTTTAAATAATTCTCTTATCAAGGACAACCTAACTATAATGAATGAATTTCTATTTTTTCCTCTGGGGCTTCCCTGGTTGCTCAGTGGTAAAAGAATCTGCCTACCAAGGCAGGAGACGTGAGTTGGATCACTGGGACAGGAAGATCCCCTGGAAGAGGGCATGGCAACCATTCCAGTATTTGCTTGGGAAACACCATGGACAGAGGAGCCTGGCAGGCTCTAGTCCATAGGGTTGCAAAAGAATTTGATGTGAGCACCTAAACAACAACAACAACGTGTTATTATTACTATTCGTCTTTAGGTTTATTTCTTTCCAGTTTTAAATTAGAATTAATAATACTTAGCTCATTGAATATCTCTTCAAATGGATGAGTTTGTACATTATAATTCTCACAGTGTTTTTTTTTTTTAACTTTACAATTCTGTATTGGTTTTGTCATACAGCAACATGAATCTGCCACGGTTGTACATAAGTTCCCACTCCTAAACCCCCCTCCTACCTCCCTCTCCATAACATCCCTCTGGGTTATACCAGTGCACCAGCCCCAAGCATCCTGTATCCTGCATTGTACCTTGACTGGCGCTTCATTTCATATATGATAGTATACATGTTTCAGTGCCATTCTCCCAAATCATCCCACCCTCTCCCTCTCCTACAGAGTCAAAAAGTCTGTTCTATACCTCCGTGTCTCTTATGTTGTCTCACTTACAGGGTCATCATTACTATCTTTCTAAATTCCATATATATGTGTCAGTATACTGTATTGGTGTTTTTCTTTCTGGCNGCTCAGCAAATAAGGTAAGGGGTATATACTTAGTTGATCATAATTGTATTTCAAAAAATTGAACTATAATTATTTGTCCAACATCCTTTCATGATAAAATCCCTCATCAGAGCAAGTTTAGGAGGAAGATACCTCAACATAATAAAGACCATAAGTGACACCCTTACAATTAACATACGCAACTGAAAAAAAAATTGAAACAACTTTTAAAACAAGAAACAAGAGAACANTTGTCCAATATCCTTTCATGATAAAATCCCTCATCAGAGCAAGTTTAGGAGGAAGATACCTCAGCATAATAAAGACCATAAGTGACACCCTTACAATTAACATACACAACTGAAAAAAAAAATTGAAACAACTTTTAAAACAAGAAACAAGAGAATACCCACATTCACTACTCTTATTCAGTATAGTTTTGGAAATCCTAGCTAGATCAATTAGGCAAGAACAAGAAACAAAAGGCAAGGAAGAAATAAAACTCACTATTTTCAGATGATATGATTTTGTAAACAGAAATTCCAAAGAGCAGACTGAAACAGTACTAGAACTAAATAACACTTTTAGTAAAGTTGCAGGATATGAAATCAATATACAGAAATCAGTTCAACAGAAACCACATCAAAATTTCAGTGTCATTCTTCACAGAAATAGAAAAAATATCTAAAATCTGTATAAAACCACAGAAGAACTCACATTACCAAAGCAGTCATGAGAAAGAAGAATGAGAGCATCACATTTCTTGATTTCTAGACACTAAAAAGCTATAGAAATAATAGCATTATGGTACTGGCAAAAATAGACATAGATCAAATTGAACAGAATAGCATCCAGAATTAAACCCTTGCATACCAGGTGTACTAGTGTTGGACAATGAAGACAAGAACACCTAATGTGTGGAAAATTGTCTTTTCAATGAAAAGTATTTGAAAAACAGGATAAACCCAAGNTGGCAAAAATAGACATAGATCAAATTGAACAGAATAGCATCCAGAATTAAACCCTTGCATACCAGGTGTACTAGTGTTGGACAATGAAGACAAGAACACCTAATGTGTGGAAAATTGTCTTTTCAATGAAAGGTATTTGAAAAACAGGATAAACACAAGAACAATAAAACAACTCCTATCTCACAGCAAGAGAGCAGATACCATTAAACTCCTACAAGAAAATTCAAGTTCCTTGACATTGGTTTAGGTGATTTTTTGGACATGATGCAAAGCCACAGACAGCAAAAACAAAAATCAACTAATTGGACTATATCAAACTTAAAAACTTCTGCACAGTAAAACAGACATTTAACAAAATGAAAAGACAACCTGTCGAACTGGAGAGAATATGTGCAAACTATATATTAGATAAAAGGTTAATATCCAAGATATATAAGGAACTCATACAACTCAATAATAATAAAAATCAGATTTGAAAAATAGGCAGAAGAATTACTAAATATTTCTCCAAAGATGACATTCAGATAATCAACAGGTAAATGAAAAGGTGTTCAATGTCACTAATCACTAATCATCAGGGAATTACAAGTGAAAACCACAATATATCACCTCATACCTCATACCTATCCGAATGAATATTATAAAAAAGACAAGAAGTAACTTGTGTTGGTGAGAATGTGGAGAAAAGGGAACATCTATACGCTGCTGGTATGAATGTAAATTGGTTCAGCCACTATGGAAAAAATATGGAGGTTCTTAAAAAAATAAAAAATTGATCTACCATATGATCCAGCAATTGCACTTGTTTAGTATACACACAAAGTAAGTGAAGAGAGGATATCAAAGAGATATATGAACTTTCCATGGTGTTATTGCAGCATTATTCAATAAACATGATGACATGTCTACTAGACATGTCTTCTGGACTATATAGACATGATGCACAAATACCTGTTAATCAAGGATGAACAAGAAGATGTGATATAAATGTGAGTATCATCACTATGGGAAAGAAGGACATTCTGCCATTTGTGACACATGGAAAGACCTTGATCACATTATTCTAAGTGAGATAAGTGGGATAGAGAATGACAAGTGTATGGTATCACTTATATGTGAAATATAAACAAGACAAACCGGGAAAAAGGGAGAGTAAAGTGGTAGTAACCAGGGAATGAGAGGATAGGACAAATATTTTTCTAAGGGTACAAATTTGCCAAAAATAGTAAATAAACTCTAGAGATCTAATGCAAAGTATAGTTAATATAGACAACAATACTGCAATATAATTGCCAAACTTTCTAAGAGACTAGAACATGATTTTTCGGACCATTGAAAAGAGATATGCTTATGTGGTAGTGGTGCTAATTATTATCACAGTGGCAATCATATACTATAACATATAAACATATCAAACTAATATACTGACTACCTTAAATTTACACAGTGTTATTTATATTTTTTAAATGCATATATTATTTAAGAATTTTGTCTTAAAATGCAAAATTTGTCAAGAATACTCATTGCAGCATGAATGATAGGCATTTTGAAACAGAAAACTCAAACAGCAGTTAAATGGAAAAATGAATAATTACACATTGAAATATAGAATAACAACACTAAAAAATACATATTCATATAGACAATTTTATCAGTAATATATTTAGTAAAAAAAAAAAAAAAAACAAACCCACAATATTAAACAGGATTTCTAACATGATCACACAAAATTACATACAGACCCACAAATGTATAAGAATTTACTATTTATCTGCATATGTACAGGAAAAGATCTATAAAAATACATAGGAATCTGCTTACACTTTTTTTTTCTGGAAAGTTAATTTGGGGATGATAGAGAAATTTATTCTCTTCCATATTTAAAAACACATATATTCAATCAGAATGCATTTATTTTTCATTTAAAAAATAGATGTAAAAATAGAATATATGTGCAGAGGTCCTCCTTTTGTTAGGGAGAAATTAAAGGCAATAGATCATAAAACTGATAAACGGGGATTATACAGTGCTGTGTATTAGCTTTAATGATCATGATCTAATTTAAAAATTACTGCTTTCCAGTTTTGCTCAAAAATTNAAATAGAATATATGTGCAGAGGTCCTCCTTTTGTTAGGGAGAAATTAAAGGCAATAGATTATAAAACTGATAAACGGGGATTATACAGTGCTGTGTATTAGCTTTAATGATCATGATCTAATTTAAAAATTACTGCTTCCCAGTTTGCAGTAATAACAAAAATTTTTGTTATTGTTGGTGAATATCAATTATTTAATATTTCTTTTGAGCATATCAGTTCACTCATTAGTAACTTGAAGTGGAAAATATCATGGTTTGCATTCAGTAGTTCAATTTTCTGCTAAAGTGTTACATAATATTTTGACCAGTTTGCTATGATAATTTTCACTGGGCATTTCCTCCAAAAGTGCACTTGAAAATATACTAAAGCATAGCACATTTGAGATGCTAACAAAATATATTTTATATTTTGTGTGTTTTTAGTGGGTATCTACCATATAAGTTTAGAACAGTGTTGTTTTTTTTTTAATCTTTTTAATCTTGAAAAGGCTTGTTTTAAAAATTCTGAAGCTATAACAATAAAGAGGAATAATTGGAGGCAATAATTTAGAATAGAAAGAAAACATAAAAGACCAAGATTACTATAGTTATAGACTATTTTAAAGAGGCTTAATAAATATCATTTGTTAATGAGTAACACAAACTGGTCTGTGATAATTCTATTATGCTGTATCTGCATTTAAATGTACTAAACAGATCCCAGAAAATTAAAAGCTTGTGAAATTGGTATTTGAATGAAACAATGAGAAGATGAGTGTTGGCTATATGTTATTAGAATGAAATCTAAATCATCTTCCCTGGAGGGTTACTGAATGAGGAAAGAGTGGTAAGAGAGGACTTAGTATGACCCCTGCAGTTAGTTTAAAAAAAAATGCACTAAGTGTACTTCAGTTTCATTTATCTGTATAATGTACTGAAGAGATTCAAAATGCTTGGCTATATACAATAAACGTTGAAATGAAGATTGATAAATATATCTATTTGTTAAATAGAATTTTTCCTCCTCTTTTCACTCACCTACAGAAAATGTAACTTGAGGCACTACAAACCACAGATTGAGTCATTCATCCAAACTACAGTGTTTATCCAAAATCATTGTGAGCCTGCTTGTTCCAACCATTTTCAGCTGTAAATGCTTCTCTCTCATTTTATGGGATCAGTCCTCTTATTTCCTGAGTAATTGCTGACCAAGGCTTTCACAAACATATCCACTTGTTACAAAGTCTGAAATTAGTCTTGGAGCTATGAGCAGGGGTTCTTGGTTTGAACTGGACTAGTAATTTCTCAAAATAAATAAAGAATCAATCAATTAAGATGTGTATAAGAGACAGGTACTAAACAGATCCCAGAAAATTAAAAGCTTGTGAAATTGGTATTTGAATGAAACAATGAGAAGATGAGTGTTGGCTATATGTTATTAGAATGAAATCTAAATCATCTTCCCTGGAGGGTTACTGAATGAGGAAAGAGTGGTAAGAGAGGACTTAGTATGACCCCTGCAGTTAGTTTAAAAAAAAATGCACTAAGTGTACTTCAGTTTCATTTATCTGTATAATGTACTGAAGAGATTCAAAATGCTTGGCTATATACAATAAACGTTGAAATGAAGATTGATAAATATATCTATTTGTTAAATAGAATTTTTCCTCCTCTTTTCACTCACCTACAGAAAATGTAACTTGAGGCACTACAAACCACAGATTGAGTCATTCATCCAAACTACAGTGTTTATCCAAAATCATTGTGAGCCTGCTTGTTCCAACCATTTTCAGCTGTAAATGCTTCTCTCTCATTTTATGGGATCAGTCCTCTTATTTCCTGAGTAATTGCTGACCAAGGCTTTCACAAACATATCCACTTGTTACAAAGTCTGAAATTAGTCTTGGAGCTATGAGCAGGGGTTCTTGGTTTGAACTGGACTAGTAATTTCTCAAAATAAATAAACAATCAATCAATTAAATAGAATAGAAAGCTCAGAAATAAACCTAAAAACCTACAGTCAATTAATCTCCTTGACACAGGACACAAGAATATACAATGGAGAAAAGACAGTCTCTTCAACAAGTGATGTTGTGAAAGCTGGACCACTACATATAAATCAATAAAATTAGAACACTCCACTCACACTACATAAATAAATAAATTTAAAATGGTTTAAAGATCTAAATATAAGACATGGCACCATAAAACTCCTAGAACAGAACATAGGTAAAACGTTCTCTGACATAAATCATAGCAATATTTCCTTAGATCTGTCTCCCAAAGAAAATAAATAAAAGGAAAAATAAACAAATACAACCTAATAAAACTTACAAGCTTTTGTAAAACAAAGAAAACCATCAACAAAATGAAAAGACAGCCTATGGAAAGGGAGAAAATATTTGCAAACAATGCTACCAATAAGAGGTTAATATCTAAAACAGTTCATACAATTCAATATTGAAAAACAAACACCCCAATCAAAAAATAGAAGACCTAAACAGACATTTTTCTAAAGAAGACATACACAGGGCCAACAGGCACATGAAAACATGCTCAACCTGAATGGACATAGACAATAATATTCTTAGTGAAGTATAAGTCAGATAGGGACTTCCCCAGAGACTGAGTTGTAACGAGTCCACCTGCAATGCTGGAGACGCATGAGATGTGGGTTCACTCCCTAGGTCAGGAAGATCCCCTGGAGGAGGAAATAGGGAAATAGCAACTGACTCCAGTATTCTTGCCTGGAGCATCCCAGGAACACTAGAGCCTGGTAGGTTACAGTCAATAGGGTCACAAAGACTCAGACATGACTGTAGCAACTGAGTGATAAATCAGATACAGAAAGATAGATACTACATGGTATTACTTTTTAGGTGAAATCTAAAAAGTATAAATAAATCTATATACAAAACAGAAACAGATATAGAAAATAATTGTTGCCAAAAGGGAGAAAGAGGGAGGATGGGACAAATTAGAAGTATAGGATTAACAGATACAAATTATTATACGTAAAATAGATAAGCAACAAGGATTTACCATTTGGCTGCTTCCCAGGTGGCACAAGTGGTAAAGAACCCACCTACTAATATAAGAGACATGGGTTTGATCCCTGGGTTGAGAAAATCCCCTTCAATAGGAAATGGCAACTCACTCCAATAATCATACTTGGAAAATTCCATAGGCAGAGAGCCTGGTAGGCTACAGTCCACAGAGCTGCAGTCAGACATGACTGATACTTAGTTTCCCCAGAGATCACTGATTAGCCATTGGCAGTGGTTGCTTGATGGCAACCCACTCCAGTACTCTTGCCTGGAAAATCCCATGGATGGAGGAGCCTGGTAGGCTGCAGTCCATGGGGTTGAGAAGAGATTGACACGATTAAGTGACTTCACTTTCACTTTTCACTTTCATGCACTAGAGAAGGAAATGGCAACCCACTCCAGTGTTCTTGCCTAGAGAATCCCAGGGACGGGAGAGCCTGGTGGGCTGCCATCTATGGGGTCGCACAGAGTCAGACACGACTGAAGCAACTTAGCAGCAGCAGCAGCAGCAGCAGCAATGATCGCTTGAACTATAAGTGTCACTGTATTAGGGAGGCTATGATGAGAGACGTGGCATCATTCAACAATATACAGCTTGAAGATAATTGTGTATTTCTAATGAAAATGCTTTGAGAGGCCTTAAGTAATCATATAAATGCA
>SJYW01035086.1:179710-198340 GCA_006410735.1 Raphicerus campestris
AGCTCAGAAATAAACCTAAAAACCTACAGTCAATTAATCTCCTTGACACAGGACACAAGAATATACAATGGAGAAAAGACAGTCTCTTCAACAAGTGATGTTGTGAAAGCTGGACCACTACATATAAATCAATAAAATTAGAACACTCCACTCACACTACATAAATAAATAAATTTAAAATGGTTTAAAGATCTAAATATAAGACATGGCACTATAAAACTCCTAGAACAGAACATAGGTAAAACGTTCTCTGACATAAATCATAGCAATATTTCCTTAGATCTGTCTCCCAAAGAAAATAAATAAAAGGAAAAATAAACAAATACAACCTAATAAAACTTACAAGCTTTTGTAAAACAAAGAAAACCATCAACAAAATGAAAAGACAGCCTATGGAAAGGGAGAAAATATTTGCAAACAATGCTACCAATAAGAGGTTAATATCTAAAACAGTTCATACAATTCAATATTGAAAAACAAACACCCCAATCAAAAAATAGAAGACCTAAACAGACATTTTTCTAAAGAAGACATACACAGGGCCAACAGGCACATGAAAACATGCTCAACCTGAATGGACATAGACAATAATATTCTTAGTGAAGTATAAGTCAGATAGGGACTTCCCCAGAGACTGAGTCGTAAAGAGTCCACCTGCAATGCTGGAGACGCATGAGATGTGGGTTCAATCCCTGGGTCAGGAAGATCCCCTGGAGGAGGAAATAGGGAAATAGCAACTGACTCCAGTATTCTTGCCTGGAGCATCCCAGGAACACTAGAGCCTGGTAGGTTACAGTCAATAGGGTCACAAAGACTCAGACATGACTGTAGCAACTGAGTGATAAATCAGATACAGAAAGATAGATACTACATGGTATTACTTTTTAGGTGAAATCTAAAAAGTATAAATAAGTCTATATACAAAACAGAAACAGATATAGAAAATAATTGTTGCCAAAAGGGAGAGAGAGGGAGGATGGGACAAATTAGAAGTATAGGATTAACAGATACAAATTATTATACGTAAAATAGATAAGCAACAAGGATTTACCATTTGGCTGCTTCCCAGGTGGCACAAGTGGTAAAGAACCCACCTACTAATATAAGAGACATGGGTTTGATCCCTGGGTTGAGAAAATCCCCTTCAATAGGAAATGGCAACTCACTCCAATAATCATACTTGGAAAATTCCATAGGCAGAGAGCCTGGTAGGCTACAGTCCACAGAGCTGCAGTCAGACATGACTGATACTTAGTTTCCCCAGAGATCACTGATTAGCCATTGGCAGTGGTTGCTTGATGGCAACCCACTCCAGTACTCTTGCCTGGAAAATCCCATGGATGGAGGAGCCTGGTAGGCTGCAGTCCATGGGGTTGAGAAGAGATTGACATGATTAAGTGACTTCACTTTCACTTTTCACTTTCATGCACTAGAGAAGGAAATGGCAACCCACTCCAGTGTTCTTGCCTAGAGAATCCCAGGGACGGGAGAGCCTGGTGGGCTGCCATCTATGGGGTCGCACAGAGTCAGACACGACTGAAGCAACTTAGCAGCAGCAGCAGCAGCAGCAGCAATGATCGCTTGAACTATAAGTGTCACTGTATTAGGGAGGCTATGATGAGAGACGTGGCATCATTCAACAATATACAGCTTGAAGATAATTGTGTATTTCTAATGAAAATGCTTTGAGAGGCCTTAAGTAATCATATAAATGCAAATTAATAGTAAGACAAACTATATCGACTGCAAGTGTATTTTAACCTGACTGTAAGTGCTAATCTCCCTTCTGCTATCACTTCTTGTGCTGCCATGCACTTTACATTTCTGTTGCCTTTGTGGGAAAATTATCCCCTGCAGTGACCTCTGTGGGTAAAAGATACAGATGACAAGGACAGAGTCTGAATTTCTGCCTAGGCTCTAGAATGTAAGAATGAGAAAAGTTTTAAATACACGGTTTTGCAGGTTGCCCCAGTATTGTCATAATACCCATGGAACCTCAAAGAGGGATTGCCCAGTAAATGATACCATATCGTTTTGTCCATACCATTGTTCTCACTAAACTTCTACCTCCCTGATACCTCAGCAATAATCAAATCCATCAATACTGAGATGTTAAAAATGTAGGACAGAGTAATTTAAAAAATGAAATACATAAAACTCTTTGATCTTTACTTCTTTCCTACTTTCTCTCTCTTAATATAATTATGCTAATATCCAACTCATTATATAAAGTTAGCCTTTGCTAATTTGAATGTATTGTTCTCAGTTGACTTCTCTGTCTTTAAGTTATATAAGATTCCTAAACATGTGGGATAATTCCAAGTTTCCTTTTGTCACTCTTACTAGTCTTCTATAAGTATCATATCCCCTATGGAATAAGAAGGGGGAAAAGTAGGCTACAGAGAATTTAAGATTGCATTGCTATTGCATGTAGATAACTGCTTGTCCCTTAAATTTGATTTTGTGAAAAAGTATTGGAGCCCTCTGTTCTGAGGTCTGATTCTTATAACCATCTCTTCTGAATTCACTTACAACTAAACACCTGAAGCTTGCCAAGCTAAAGAAAATAACTGAAATCAATTATTGGGGCTGTTATAGCTTTAATTTCCTTGCCATCTAAGTACAGATAAATAGAAAATCTAATTTTTATTATACCTCACCTACCACTTTTAATAAATATTAATGTACATGTCTGTGGCTGACCTCCGTCTAGACTTAAAATCAATAGTTGTTGATTAAGGTCTTTGGGGCAGCATTACAAAAATGAAGACTCACTATTTATTCCCATTGCTTCTTCCCTGATCCCTAAACAGGTTAACAATGGGCCTATTAAGAAAAGTAAAGTATCAGAGCAAATTCTGATCATGTAAAAATACTTGAACAAAGGGTTGGATTATGCCTATTATATCAATGTGGGTTATGTAGCAAGTTTTTCTAGTAATTTTTCATCACTTATGATTTCAATTCTAGTTTTCACTTTTTAAGGACTATAAAAGATACTTTTGTCAGTTCCTTTTACCAGATACAACTCCAGGGTAGCAACTTAAAATATTTTAAATTCTTTAATTCCTCATTTGTTTTTTCTTATTGATTTCAGTCAAAATCCAAATTCATCAAAAACACAGAGCACAGATCTTACTAAGGGACAATACTAGTGGCCTTCCATTAGCTTATTAATTTATAGTGTAAATATTTGTTTTTAAAAATGTTTCCTTATACAGGTTTATTTGTTAACAGTCACTTGGTGCCAGATATGGTGTTATTAGACATTAGAGATTCAAAGGCAAGCAGCACAGCCCCTATCTTTTTAGAAATTATAACATAAAGAATATAGAGAAAACTAATTATGTTCAGTAGTAAAGAATAAAAATATATGCTTTGTGGGAGCAGAGAAGATAAAATAGGAAGTAACATCAGTGTATAAAATTACAGCATGAAAAGTCCAAAGTTTCATAAAACCTTAATGTCAGATGGAAAAAATCTAAAGCCTATGTATCTATCTATTTGCTGCACAATGTGGGAATGACTTAGAGTGAATAAGATTATACCAAGATAATTCATATAAAGAAAAGTATAGCATCAATCTCTGAACTCTAAGGGTGTATCTGCAGATAAAGGAAGAATTAGTAAATAAAGTGTAGAATGAGAAAGTAAAGATTAAGGTAATCAAGAAGAGGGCAAAATTTTGGGAATGCAGCAGTTCACAGAAGCATCCTTCCCACTTCATCCCCAGGAAAGGCCCATAGACCACACTGAACACTAAAGAGATCTAACAATCAGGTTCAAGGACAGACATCATTATTAGTTTCTTCTTAATGAAGATCTTCTTATAAAGAAATTAACATGTTTCTTCTGTTTGTCTTTCCTTAAGCTGATGTTCAAGAAGATCAATATATATTTAACTATGTTCAGTTCAGTTCAGTCGCTCAGTCATGTCCGACTTTTTGCGATCCCATGAATCGCAGCGTGCCAGGCCTCCCTGTCCATCACCAACTCCCGGAGTTCACTCAAACTTATGTCCATCGGGTCGGTGATGCCATCCAGCCATCTCATCCTCTGTCGTCCCCTTCTCCTCTTGCCCCCAATTCTTCCCAACATCAGGGTCTTTTCCAATGAGCCAACTCTTCGCATGGGGTGGCCAAAGTATTGGAGTTTCAGCTTTAGCATCAGTTCTTCCAATGAATACCTAGGACTGATTTCCTTTAGGATGGACTGGTTGGATCTCTTTGCAGTCCAAGGGACTCTAAAGAGTCTTCTGCAGTATCACAGTTCAAAAGCATCGGTTCTTCAGCGCTCAGCTTTCTTCACAGTCCAACTCTCACATCCATACATAAACACTGGAAAAACCATATCCTTGACTAGATGGACCTTTGTTGGCAAAGTAATGTCTCTGCCTTTAAATATGCTATCTAGGTTGGTCATAACTTTTCTTCCAAGGAGTAAGTGTCTTTTAATTTCATGGCTGCAATCACAATCTACAGTGATTTTGGAACCCCCAAATATAAAGTCTGACACTGTTTCCACTATTTCCCCATCTATTTCCCATGAAGTGATGGGACTGGATGCCATGATCTTAGTTTTCTGAATGTTGAGCTTTAAGCCAAATTTTTCACTCTCCTCTTTCACTTTCATCGAGACTTTTTAGTTCCGCTTCACTTTCTGCCATAAGGGTGGTGTCATCTGCATGTAACCAAATATAAATATCTGATCATGCCAAAAATCCCCATAGTGGATCACAGTATTGTCGTGGTGAAGGGGCTTGGGTAACTCAATAAAGCTATAAGCTATGATGCACAGGGCCAATGAAGACAGATGGGTCCTAGTGAAGAGTTCTGAAAAACATGATCCATTAGAGAAAGAAATGACAACCCATTCCTGTATTCTTGCCATGAGAAACCTAAGAATAGTATGAAAAGGCAAAAAAATATGCCATCAGAAGATGATCCCCCTAGGTTGGAATGTGTCTGATGTGCTACTAAGGAGAACAGAGGGCAGTTACTAATAGCTCCAGAAAGAATGACGCTGCTGGACCAACACAGAAACAACACTCATTTGTGTTGCTATTGGTGGTGAAATTAAAGCCTGATGCTATACAGAAGAATACTTCATAGGAACCTGGAATATCAGATCTATGAATAAAGGTAAATGGGATGTAGTCAAGCAGGAGATGGCAAGAGTAAGCATAGACATCTTAAGAACCAGTGAAATCAAATGGACAGGAATGGGCAAATTTAATTCAGATGACCATTATTTCTACCACTGTGGGCAAGAATCAATTGAAGAAAGGGAGTAGCCCACATAGTCAACAAAAGAGTCCAAAATGCAGACCTTGGGTGCAACCTTAAAAATGACAAAATAATTTTTGTTAGCTTCTAAGGCAGAAAACTCAACATCACAATATGTGAACTGAGAACTTCCAGATGTACAGTCTGGTTTCAAAGAGGCAGAGGAACCAGAGATCAAATTGCCAACATTTGTTGGGCCATGTAGAGAGCAAGGGAATTCCAGAAAACCATGTACTTCTCCTTAATTAACTATGGTAAATCCTTTAACTGTGTGGATCACAACAAACTGTGGAAACAATTTCAAGAAATAAGAGTAACAGACCACCTTTCCTGTTTCCTGAAAAACCTATATGTGGGTTAAGAAGCAACAGTTAGAACTGGACATAGAAGAATTAACAAGTTCAGAATTGGAAAAGAAGTACAAGGCTCTGTATCGCCACCTTGCTGATTTAACTTATATGCAGAGTACATCATACAAAATGCCAGTCTGGGTGAATCACAAGCTGGAATCAAGACCACTGGCAGAAATATCAATAACCTCAGATGGGTTGATGTTACTATTTTAAGGAAGAAAGTGAAGAGGAACTAAAGAGCCTCTTGATGAGGGAGAAAGAGGAGAGTGTAAAAGCTTGTTGAAACTCATCATTAAAAAAAAAAAAAACTACCATCATCACATCTGGCATCCAGTTTGATCTCTTCATGGCAGAGAGAAGAGGGAAAATGGAAGCAGTAACAGATTTAATACATTGGGCTCCAAAATCACTACAGATGGTGACTGCAGCCGTGAAATTAAAAGACACTTGCTCCTTGAAAGGAAAGCTGTGAAAAAACTAGCAGTATATTAAAAAGCTGAGATATCACTTTGCCAAGAAAGGTCTATATAGTCAAAGCTATGGTTTCTCCAGGGGTCATGTACAGATGTGAGAGTTAGACCATAGAGAAGGCTGAATATCAAATAACAGACGCTCTTGAATTGTAGTGCTGGACAAAATTCTTGAGAGTCCCTTGGACTTCAAGGAGATCAAACCAGTCAATTCTAAAAGAACTCAACCCTGAATATTAATGGGAAGGACTGATACTGAAGCTCCAATACTTTGGTCACCTTATGTGAAGAGCCAATTCATTGGGAAAGACCCTGATTCTGGGAAAGATTGAAGGCAAAAAGAGAAAGCAGCAGCAGAGGAAGAGATGGTTAAGTAGCATCTCTGGACATGAATTTGCGCAAACTCTTGGAGATAGTAGAGGACAGAGGAGTCTGGCATGCTGCACTTCATGGCATCAGAAAAAGTCAGACACAACTTAACAAACTGAACAACAACGAAAATAATTCCATGTATGTTAAATGCCATAGTTAGTGGGCATCTAGACCCTGGCTCAACATCAATTTCCCCTAGCCAAAACATAGGGAGAATCTGGTTGGAATTTTGAACAGCAAATGCTGCTAATTGTAGACACAAATATGTGAAATAAAAAAATAAAGAAGAAAGCTGTAAATTATTATAAGTCGCTTTACCATTATTATATAATAGTATTATGTTTATTAATATAATAAAAAGGTAAAGGTAGCTCTAAAGTACTACAAATTGTTTTACCATTATATTTCATAATATACGCTATATATGTAAAATTATATAGATAAATAGACAGATAGATATGGATACACACACACACACACAAGTCATCTCTCAATATCAGAGGAGAATTGGTTCTAGGACCTGCCATGGATATCAAGGTCTATGGAAATTCATTTTTCATAGCTGTCCTTTCACATCTACAGATACTGCATTCATAACTGTGGACTTTATGTTTTATAGTATTTGAGATCCAAGGTCGGTTGAATCCCTGGGTATGGAATTGCCCATATGGAGGATCAACTGTATATTTATTGAAAAGAAAATACTGTGCATAAGTAGACTCATGCATTTCAAACTTTGTGCTGTTCAAGGGTCAAGTATATGTCTATCTCCCTATCTCTACATACCTATCTAAGTATCATCAGCATCTGTCTTCCTTCCTCCATCTATGGAGAGAGTTTGGTTTCATTAAGCTCAGGAGTCAGGGGGGCATGGTCAAAAGAAACTTACTACTAATTGTAACATACTTTTATGAGGGAAAAACTTCTACTCCGTATCTCAGTGTAATTTTCAAACATTTGGGATTTGTTGAACCTAAATGGAATACTGCCTGCATTCATTTATGGGGTTTAGAAAACATCTACTGATATTGTGATATAATCACATATCAATAAATTTCCTGGTTTTTAGAGGCTATTATTCTTCCTGTTCCTACATTTATAGCATCTTGGATCTCTGGCAAGGTGCCTTTACTTTCCATGACAGATTTAAAACACTGTGGTTTTGCAATTTTCTGAAATGATAAACAATGAATGTAACAAATATTATTTCCACTAAGCATGTATATTATTTGAAGCATGCGTTTAAAACCTCACAAAAATTCAAGCCCATAATCCAACCTTGAGGTAACAAACTGATTATATAATCGTTTTGTACTTAATATGGAATTAGAAATATTTCTGGTAACCAAGGTAAAATGTGGAATAAAAATAGGCATCTATGAGTTACAAAGTTTTGTTGCCATCCAGCGGTTCCTGCTGACACAAATATGCATATGTGATTTATAATAAAGAAAGAAAGATTTTTATTTTGTAAATGATGTTAGGAAATGCTTTAATATATTTCAAATGTTTCTGAAAATTATGAAATAGGATTTGAGTATCACATCTTGTATGTGTGTTTTCTGTTTTCAATAATACATATTTTAGTACTTAGTTGATCTCAGTCAATTAATCTCCTAAAGGGAAATAATTGGACCTAATAAAAGGTTGTTTCATTTTGTAACTTCAGTTCTTGAGCCATGGTATTCTACAAATTTACTTTCTTCAGGATTGGCCCAATGCTAAAGTTTTGCAAAAAAATATCTTTCTTGCTTTACCCTCCCCTCCAAACTTCCTTTCATTTATTATATTCCTTTTCTTTATTCTCACTATGGCATTCCAACTAGGTCTTTTTTTTTCCCCCTTTGGTATGTGTGGATAGTGCCCCACCTTCCTATCTCAAAATAGATAAATAAATAAACATGAATTTATTACTTCATTATCTAGATTTCAGTCAGTTATTATGAAAATAATTATCAGTAAGATTCAAAAGACTTAATGTATAACTCTGCATTAACATTTTAAAATATCATTAAAGATAAGTTTTTATATAATATAAAAGACAGCTTTGAACATATTCAATGTAGGTTGGCCAATACATATTTTGTGAAAGGTACTGCGTTAGGTGATAGAGTATTAAAAATAAATGGAAGGGGAATGAGGATTGAGGAGATGTAACATTCTATTGTTTTCATGAATTGTTTAATTTTATCTTCAGAGTAATGTAATATCTATGCTTTTTTAAAAAAGAAACTAAAATACACAGTATTAAGCCATCACACATGAACAAGTTTTTAAAAATAAAAAAAGCTTAATGACATGGGTAGCCACAATGGTGCGATCACTCATGTAGAGCCAGACATCCTAGAGTGTGAAGACAAGTAAGCCTTATGAAGCATCACTGTGAACAAATCTAGTGGAGGTGATGGAATTCCAGCTTAGCTACTTCAAATCCTAAAGAATGATGCTATTAAAGTGTTGCACTCAGTAGGCCAGCAAATTTGGAAAACACAGCAGTGGCCACAAGACTGGAAAAGGTCAGTTTTCATTTCACTCCCCAAGAAGGACAATGCCAAAGAATGTTCAAACAACTGCACAAGTGCACTACTCTCACATGCTGGCAAGGTAATGCTTAAAATTCTTCAAGTCAGGTTTCAACATTATATGAACTAAGAAATTCCAGATGTTCAAGGTGGATTTAGAAAAGGCAGAGGAACCAGAGATGAAGTTGCCAACATTCGTTGGATCATAGAAAAAGAGAATTCCAGAAAAAATATCTACTTCTGCTACATTGACTATGCTAAATCCTTTGTGTGTATCACAACAAACAGAAAAATTCTTAAAGAGATGGGAATATCAGGGCACCTTACCTGCCTCCTGAGAAACCTGTATGCAGGTTAAGAAGCAATGATTACAACAAGACCTGGAAAAATGGACTAGTTCAAAATTGGGAAAAGAGTACATCAATGCTGTATGTTGTCACCCTGATTATTTAACTTACATGCAGAGTACATCAAATGAAAGGCCAGGCTGGATGAAGCACAAATGGGAATCAAGATTGCTNGTTCAAAATTGGGAAAAGAGTACATCAATGCTGTATGTTGTCACCCTGATTATTTAACTTACATGCAGAGTACATCAAATGAAAGGCCAGGCTGGATGAAGCACAAGTGGGAATCAAGATTGCTGGGAGAAATATCAATAACCTCAGACATGCAGATGTCAGCAATGTAATGGCAGAAAGTGAAGAGGAATTAAAGAGTCTCTTGATGAAAGTGAAAGAGTAGAGTGAAAAAGCTGTCTTCAAACTCACCATTCAAAAAACCAAGATCATAGCATCTGATCCCATCACTTCATGGCAAATAGAAGGGGAAACAATGGAAGTAGTAACAGTCTTTATTTTCTTGGTCTCCAAAATCACTGCAGACAGTGAGTGCAGCTATAAAATTAAAAGATGGTTGTTCCTTGGAAAGCAAGCTATGACAAAGTAGACAGCATATTAAAAAGTAGAGACATGACTTTGCTGACAAAGATCCACGTAATCAAAGCTATGGTTTTCCCAGTAGTCATGTATAGATTTGAGAGCTGGACAATAAAAAAGGCTGAGTACCAAAAATTGGTTCGTTCAAACTGTGGTGCTAGAGAAGACTCCTGAGAGTCCCTTGGACTGCAAGGAGATCCAACCAGTCAATTCTAAAAGAAATCAACCCTGAATATTCATTGGAAGGACTGATGCTGAAGCTCCAATACTCTGGCCACCTGATGCAAAGAGTTGACATAGAAAAGGGCCTGATGCTGGGTAAGGTTGAAGGCAAAAGGAGAAGGAGACAGCAGAGGATTAAATGATTGGATGGTACCACCAACTCAATAAACATGAGTGTGAGCAAGCTTCAGGAGATGGTGAAGGACAGGGAATCCTGGCATGCTGCAGTCTATTGGGTTGCAAAGAATCGGTCATGACTGAGGACTTAAAAACATTTAAATCCATGTCATCTAGTTCTATGGAGGTGATTATAACAATTAACAAACATGCAAAAGCACAAATTAAGACTATAGGAAACTGGGGGAAGGGAATAGAAGCGTAGAGAAAATACACCATAATGAAGATGGGATTTGAATTCGGTTTAAAATACAGATGGAAAAAGCTTAGAAAGTAGGAGTATTATAATTTTAAGACCCAGAGCTTAGTGAAAAATTACTTAATAAAAATGCCAGATGTTATAAGTAATAAGATATGTATTTACTTGGCATAATCATGGGGTATAAGCACTGAAAAAATGATGAGACTGCAAAAGAGAGTTGAATTATGTCACAAAGATCCAGTTATATAAGACTAAGGGATTATAGGTGATGTAGAAAACCATGGAAATCTTCCAAGATTTTCAGTAAAGAAATAAAATTTACTCAGTCTGCATTTTAAACAATATAAACACAGTATTCAGGTGGATTAAATGGAATTTGGGAGATTAGGTAAGAACTAATAAGATTCTAAGCTAGTGTGGTACCTGTGTAAGGAAAAAAAGATAAAAGACATGCAAGTTGTTGAGGCACAATTATACTGGAGAACTGATTGGCTGCCAGTAAGTGAAAATATCAGTGTCTCTCGGCTCAGGAATTTGGGTGACTTGGATAATGATGATGATACTAATAGAAAATGATAGATAAGGATGAAGAGCTTATTATGGCATGATGAGTGATGACATTATCTGAGATTCCAGGAGAGGCATCAAGACCAGGTGGGATGAGAATAACCACAAAGCTCTGAAGTTACTTCAGGTCAAGCAACAGTGCTACATGTTCTATATTTAACTTATTATTTCTCTCTAGTCCACAGTGCCTTATCTACTGATTCAAAGCTACTGCATTCCTTTTCCTTTCTTACCCTCAATTTTACCTTTACTTCACTGAAAGGAGAATATCCCCCAAATGATAAATTTTGCTTCAAATACTACAAATTTAGTCATATTCACATACCAATTTTTCATCATTGTACTCTAGATATACTTCTCTTTTATTCAAAGGTCAATAAGATTTATATCTCATTTATATGGGATATTCCATTTATATCCCATTATATTTATATCCCATCAGTCCTATTAGCTTCCAGAAATTACTACTACTATCACTCATTGGCATTATCAACCTGTTTCTATTATCATTGCACATTTAGAATCTCTAATATTATGACAATAACAAAACAATTCCATTTACTATTCTATCTCTCCAGATGCTTTAAAGCTCATCTTCCATATTCTAATGTTCTATTTATTCTTCAACTCATTCCAATCTGGAATCTGTTCTCTTTGTACCAAAACTCATAATAGAGTTTTTATTTCAGAACTGTAAAATGAAGTAGGAATATTATTTTTGTCATTTTTAGATTTATCAAGAGCATTCAACAAAGTTAAACACTTCTTCCTTCTTAAGAGAGACTTTTCCTTTGGAATACTTGAAACAAAACTCTCTGCATAATCCTCCCTGTATTTAGAGTCATCCCTTTACACTTCTTTTCCAAATTCAGCTCCTCCCTCAAAGGGTTTCTAAAGCTGGAATTATTTTCTCCATCTTTTCTTCCTCCTCTTCTTCCTCTCCCTCTTATATATCTATTTTTATGACCTCAGATGCATTCTATAAACTTGTGGCTTCTGAATGTACATCTTCAGACATTTTTTCGAGTGAAAGATTTCTAAGCCCCATCTCCTGCTTCACATCTCTGCTAAGATGGGTCCCTCAAGTTCAAGATGTTCAAAACCAAACCAGACATTTTGTCTTTCTTAGACCTCCTTTAATCTTCTCCATTTCAGGAAGAGGTGACACTCTTCTTCCTGTTAATAGAACCACATACCTAGAAACTGTCCTTGACCCATTCCCCTCCCTCAATTACTCCATCTAGTCAAGACCAAATTAACAGACCTCCTAACGGTTTATTAATGTCTACTTTAAAAGTGAACATTGATATATTTAAAACACTAATAGTAATTTATAAAATTAGAAATAAAAATAATATAATCAACATTGAACAAATACCAAGATTAAGCACTCAAATGCTATTAAAAGTATTGTATTATCCTACACCCTGCCTTCTCTCAGAGGTTACCATTATTCCTAAATTAGGCCTTCCCTGATGGTTCAGCATGTAAGGAATCTACCTGCAATGCAGGAAATGCAGGAGATGTGGGCTCAGTCCCTGGGAGGGGAAGATTCCCTGAAGCAGGTCATGGCAACCCACACCAATATTCTTGCCTGGAAAATCCCATGGACAGAGTAGTCTGGTGGGCTATGGTCTGTGGGGTCATACAGAGTCTGATACGACTGAAACAACCAAGGACAACACACAGCATCCTTAATTTGCTTTGATTTTCAAAATATTTTTTATTTATATGTTGCATATCCCTAAATATAATTTGTCTTTTCATGCCTTTTTTAAGTTTTATAGTTAAGAGTATCATGCCATTTGTTTATGTCTGGATTTTTTTTTATCCCAATTAAGATGTTATTTTTGAGATTTATGGATTCTACTCCATATTTACACACAACACTTTAGTACTATTATAGAACATTATGCGATTAAAAAAAATACTCCTTGATTGTTTTCCAAAACCACTTGCATGGGCCATATGATTCTAGCCACTGGCCACCTTTAAATGTCACTATCTGGACATGAAAACGTGTCCTAAAACCATCCTGGATTTTTAAAATTTCCTTTAATGTAACAAGTTCTTTTCCACCTCCAGTGACTGCATCAATGTTTTGTTTCCTTTGAAAGGGATACATTCCCCACTCCAAAATTTCATCTTGAAGATTTCTACAAATAAACTGTCACTCGACTTACTCTTTTTCCGAATAATTTTTACCATCTTCATGGCATTCATTATACTTGTAGGCATTATATTTTTTTGTTTTGTTTTCTTTCTAATACTTAACAGGGGATAAGAATGCTTAATAAAGGTTCAGACTATAATTCCCATAACAGTCATTGTTTGTTACTCAGTGCTGCACACTTAGTCCTAGTACTAAGCCTCATAGACACTAAAATAAAAATTGTTGAAAAGAAGAGTAAAAATTAAATTCCCTTAAACCATGAAACACACATCTGAACAGAATAAGCAAGTTACCAAATGCTGATGTACAAGTTCTTCTAATATGCATTTATTGGAAGAGGGCTAATTAATTTAATGAAAATGGAGAAAATATAACAATACTATATTTGAAGATCATGAATCAAAGTCAAAATTCTGTCCCAAGACTCCTTATTATAAATGTATGAGAGTGATGTCACTATGATGATAACACTGGACATTCTCAACATGCTTCCCCTCACAAGAATTACAACCAACTACAATTCATGGACAAGACACCACTGAATAAATCCTAGAACGTGGAATGAAGCTGAAGCATGCCTCCATTCACCACAGAGACCAAGACAGACTGTGTTAGTGGGTAAAAGCAGCAGCTACACACTGACTACATTGCTCTATTCCCAGGATTGTGGATCACCACCCCAAGGAGAGAACTCCTCTGAGATGATGAGTCCTTCAGTAGCAAAAGAGCACAAGGTGGAGATCTAACTCTCTGAGCATGTGGGTCACTTCTTGGGAGCCCCCATTCCAGTCTCACTTCATGAAGATTTCAAGGCAATCTGTAGGGCTTAACCACTGAGAACTGGATGGTGACAAGAATAGTGGGGAGGGTCTTGCAATCATTAGCACTTGGATCTTTGAAAATAAAGTTCCTCCTTAAACTACCCAAGTAGTAGTTCCAGCCAGCTGCTTTGCTCATCTGCAGTCAAAATAATGATATGGTCTGACCAGGGAACTCAGCAGGATGCAGACCTACTTGATATGTGTCCTTAAATGAAGAATCTTGTTGACCTTGGAGCCTGGTCTGTTTCTTGCTTAGGAGGGGAAGCCAACACAAGGGAGCTGAATCATAGCTAGGTCATAATTAAATGTAATTCCTGGCCCCACTCAATCAGAAAGACTGGCAAGAACACCTGGAAGATATGTAGCCCAGTAAGTTTGAGCAGAGAGTACCATATGCAGGGCTGGTTGTCCATAGAACAATGTTAGTGGCATTGTCCAGTAATGAACTTTAAGCATTGGTTAGCTTGAGCCAAGACACATATAAAGAGCTTTGTTAAACTTGGAAATGGTTTTCCATCTCCACCTGGGCAGGTAAGCTAATTGGTAGCCCTGGCCATTACTGAATATTGTACTCAGTCCACCCCACCAAGGAACTTAAGCAGAGCACATGGGAAGCTGTCTAGCTCATCCAGCAGTCTTGCTTACACAGTGGCATTTGAACAGAGACCACAACCCACAGCTTTCCCTGTCTGCAGGTCAAAACCAAATGTGCAATCTGGCCAGGGAAGTCTGTGAATAGTCTTACTTGATTTGCATCCCTAACCAATGGACCATGTAGGCCCTAGGGACTCTTTTGCTGCTCTTACAAAGCAAGGAAGCTAATTTATAGTCTAACCTACTAATGAGTACAATATTTAGTCTGACCACCTAGTAAGCCTCAGCAGAAAACTCAGGCGACTGTGGATACCATCCCCATCCTTACTTAGGAGGGAACCAAAAAGTTCTCAGCCAATGGCACACACTTCACCTCTAATCTCAGAGTATCAGTGGTGGCCTCACCCCAAAATAGGACCTAATATCAAGCTTACCTGCCCAAGAACATTATCAGTGGACACATCTAGAAACCCAAACTGAGTTGACTTTTGAAGAACTGTCTCTGCTAAAGCAAGACTGTCAAGTCTGAAAGAGGAAACTACTTAACCACTTACTCAAATGCACAGATACAATTGTAAGCAATTAAAGATCATGGTAAGTCAAGTAAAAATGGCACCACAAAAGGAAACTAATGAAATTTCAATAATTCACTTTAAAAAAATGAAGCTATATTAACTATCAGATAAATAATTCTGAATGAGTCTCTTGAAGAAATTTACTTAACTAAAAGAACACACAGATAACTCAGTAAAATTAGGAAAACAATTCATCAACAAATAAGTTCAAAAATAAAATAGAAAATACCTCCATCAAAAAAAGCAAATAAATATTGGACTTAAAATATGCAGTGACTGAACTGAAAAATTCAATATAAACCTTCAGAAGCAGAGTTAACTATGCAAAAAGTTTAGTGACTTAGAAGACAATGCATTTGAAATTATCCATTCAGTAGAGAAAAAAAATTTTTTTGAAAAGAAAAGAAAGCTGATGAGACTTAAGGGGCACAATTAAAAGAAATATGCATTATGGAAATTTTAGATGCAGAAGAGAATGAGAAAAAGACAAATAGTATATTTAAAGCAACAATAACTAAATATTTTTCAANATGTGTCCTTAAATGAAGAATCTTGTTGACCTTGGAGCCTGGTCTGTTTCTTGCTTAGGAGGGGAAGCCAACACAAGGGAGCTGAATCATAGCTAGGTCATAATTAAATGTAATTCCTGGCCCCACTCAATCAGAAAGACTGGCAAGAACACCTGGAAGATATGTAGCCCAGTAAGTTTGAGCAGAGAGTACCATATGCAGGGCTGGTTGTCCATAGAACAATGTTAGTGGCATTGTCCAGTAATGAACTTTAAGCATTGGTTAGCTTGAGCCAAGACACATATAAAGAGCTTTGTTAAACTTGGAAATGGTTTCCCATCTCCACCTGGGCAGGTAAGCTAATTGGTAGCCCTGGCCATTACTGAATATTGTACTCAGTCCACCCCACCAAGGAACTTAAGCAGAGCACATGGGAAGCTGTCTAGCTCATCCAGCAGTCTTGCTTACACAGTGGCATTTGAACAGAGACCACAACCCACAGCTTTCCCTGTCTGCAGGTCAAAACCAAATGTGCAATCTGGCCAGGGAAGTCTGTGAATAGTCTTACTTGATTTGCATCCCTAACCAATGGACCATGTAGGCCCTAGGGACTCTTTTGCTGCTCTTACAAAGCAAGGAAGCTAATTTATAGTCTAACCTACTAATGAGTACAATATTTAGTCTGACCACCTAGTAAGCCTCAGCAGAAAACTCAGGCGACTGTGGATACCATCCCCATCCTTACTTAGGAGGGAACCAAAAAGTTCTCAGCCAATGGCACACACTTCACCTCTAATCTCAGAGTATCAGTGGTGGCCTCACCCCAAAATAGGACCTAATATCAAGCTTACCTGCCCAAGAACATTATCAGTGGACACATCTAGAAACCCAAACTGAGTTGACTTTTGAAGAACTGTCTCTGCTAAAGCAAGACTGTCAAGTCTGAAAGAGGAAACTACTTAACCACTTACTCAAATGAACAGATACAATTGTAAGCAATTAAAGATCATGGTAAGTCAAGTAAAAATGGCACCACAAAAGGAAACTAATGAAATTTCAATAATTCACTTTAAAAAAATGAAGCTATATTAACTATCAGATAAATAATTCTGAATGAGTCTCTTGAAGAAATTTACTTAACTAAAAGAACACACAGATAACTCAGTAAAATTAGGAAAACAATTCATCAACAAATAAGTTCAAAAATAAAATAGAAAATACCTCCATCAAAAAAAGCAAATAAATATTGGACTTAAAATATGCAGTGACTGAACTGAAAAATTCAATATAAACCTTCAGAAGCAGAGTTAACTATGCAAAAAGTTTAGTGACTTAGAAGACAATGCATTTGAAATTATCCATTCAGTAGAGAAAAAAAATTTTTTTGAAAAGAAAAGAAAGCTGATGAGACTTAAGGGGCACAATTAAAAGAAATATGCATTATGGAAATTTTAGATGCAGAAGAGAATGAGAAAAAGACAAATAGTATATTTAAAGCAACAATAACTAAATATTTTTCAAACCTGAAAAGGGAAATGGACATCCAGGTTCATGGGGCCCTAGGGACCCCAAAGAGTTTGGATCTGATTAGGGCCAGCTTCCCTGGTGGCTCAGATGATAAAGAATCTCCCTGTAAACCAGGAGACCTGGGTTTGATCCCTGTTTTGGGAAGATTCCCTGGAGAAGGGAATGGCTCCCCATTCCAGTATTCTTTCCTGGAGAATTCCGTGGACAGAGGAGCATGGAGGGCTATAGTCCATGGGTATGCAAAGAATAGGACACAGCTGAGTTTCACAGGGCTACAGCAAAACAGATTATAAGAAATTGTTAAAAGTCAAAGAATGAACTTTGAAAGCAGGAAGAGAACAGACAAAAGTTACATGAAAGGGAAATCCAATAAGTCCATATGTGGATTCCACACCAGAAAATTTCAGGCCAGGAGAAAATGGAATGATATATTGAAAGGGGGAAAAATATTGTCAGTTAAGAATTGTATGCCCAGCAAAGCTGTCCTTCAAAAATGAAGAAAAGATAAAAACCTTTCCAAATAAACAAAAGATGAGTGTGTTTATCACTACTAGACTAACCTTACAAAAATTTCTAAAGATTTTTAAAATGGAAGCATAAGATGATAATTAGTGTAATAAAAATATAAGAAGTAGCATAAAGCTCACTGGTAATGCTAAATATAAAGTCAAAGTTAGATTTTTTTAATATGGTAACAATTGTGTGCAATTCATTTATAACTCTATTAAAAAAATAGTGATAATTTCCACAATCTGTTATTGGATACACAATGTAAAATATGTAAATTATAACAGAAATAACAAAATAAATATATTGGGAGAGAAGTAAAAGTGGAAAGTTTAGAAATACTATTCAAGTTGAGTTGTTATCAGTTTAAATAGAGTATTATAAGACACTTTATGTATGCCTGATGGTAACCACAAAAGTAAAACCTGTAGCAAAACATGGTAAAAAATGTAAAGCATAATGATACCAAAAAAATCATTAAGGCACAAAACAATGAGCAAGAAATGAGGAATGATAAATCTTCAAAACAGCCAAAACAATAAACAAAATGACAATAGTAAGCCCTTACCTATTAATTACTATTATAAATGTAAATAGATTAAAAAATAGAAATAGAAAATCTGTTTTCTCCAATCAGAAAACACAGAATAGATGAATGGATTAAATGAAAATCAAACAGTATGCTATGTATAAAATATTCTTGAAGACCCACATGCACTGAGAATAAAAGACTGGAAAATATATTTAAAGCAAATTGTAAGCTGTACTTCTATCAAACAAAATAGACTTTAAAAATGGCAAAACAAGAAAAAGAAG
>SJYW01035086.1:203740-219857 GCA_006410735.1 Raphicerus campestris
TCTCACCTTCTTCTTTTTCTTCTCAACTTTTTCTTCTTCTCACCTTCTTCTTGTTCTTCCTTTTCTTCTTCTTCTTGTTCTTCTTCTTCTTGTTCTTCTGCTTCTTCTTCTTCTGACCTTCTTCTTGTTCTTCTTCATCTTCTCACAGTCTTCTTCTTATTCTTCTTCTTACCTTCCTCTTCTTCTTGTCAACTTTTTCTTCCTCTTCACAACTTCTTCTTCTTCTTTTCTCCTTCCTTTTGTTCTTCGTCTTCTGCTTCTACTTCTTCTTCTTCTCACCTTTATCTTCTTCTTCTTCTTTTTCTTCTTCTCACGTTCTTCATGTTCTTCTTCTCCTTCTCATATTCTTCTTCTTCTTCTTCACACTTTCTTCTAGTTCTTCTTCTTCTTCTCACCTTTTTCTTCTTCTTCTTCTTCTCACCTTCTTCTCCTTCTTCTCACCTTTTTCTTCTTCTCAACTTCTTCTTCTTCTAACCTTCGTCTACTTCTCATCTTCTTCTTCTTCTAACCTTCGTCTTCTTCTCACCTTCTTCTTCTTCTAATTCTCACCTTCTTCTTCTTTTTCTTCTCATCTTCTTCTTCTTCTTCTTCATTTTCTTCTTATCTTCTACATCTTCTTCTCACCTTCTTCTTCTGCTTCTTCATCTTCTTCTTCTTCTTTCTTCTCACTTTCTTCTTCCTCTTCGCATCTTCTTCTTCTTCTTCTCACCCTTTTCTTTTTCTTCTTCTTCTTCTCACCTTCTTTTTCTTCCTCTCACCTTCTTCTTCTTCTTCTTATCATCTTCTTCTTCTTCTCACCTTCTTCTTCTTATCTCACCTTCTTCTTATTCTTCTTGTCATCTGCTTCTTCTTCTTCTTCTTCTTCTCACCTTCTTCTTCTCCTTCTTCTCCTTTTTTTTTTTTTTTTTTCTTCATCTTCTTNAATCGGACACAGCTGAGTAACTTTCACTTTCACGTAAAACTAAAAAGATTATGCATAGTAAAAGAACTGATCAACAAAATAAAAGCCAATCTACAGAATGTGAAAATAAATTTGCAAACCATATATCAGAGAATAGGTTAATATCCAAAATAATAAAACTCATATCACTCAGTAACAAGAAAATAATTCTAAATAGATTTTTTCCAAAGAAATTAAATGGACATGAGGTATATGGAAAGGAGTTCAATATCACTAGACTTCAAAACCACAGTATCATCTCATGCCTGTTAGAATGGATGGCATCAGGGAGACAAGAGATAACAAATATTGGAGAGAATGTGGAAACAAGGGAAGCTTTGTGCACTCTGTGTCAGAATGTATATTTGCTTAGTCACTGAGGGTAACAGTATGGAGGTTCTTTAAATAATTAAAAATAGAATTTCTATATGATCCAGAAATTCCACTTTAGAGTATTTATCTAGAGGAAAGGAAGGCACTAACTTGAAAACAGTAGCAGTAGTAGTGTTAGTTGCTCAGTCGTGTCTGGCTCTTTGTGACCCCATGGACTGTAGTCTGTCAGGCTATTTTGTTCATGTAATTTCTCCATGGAATACTGGAGTGAGTGGCCATTCCATTCTCCAGGGGATCTTCCTGACCCAAGGATTGAACCCGGGTCTCCTGCTCTGCAGACAAATTTTTTACCAGCTGAGACACCAGGGATCCAAGATAACTTCTACTCTGTATCCATTCATCCATCAATGAATACTTAGCTTCTTTACATAATTTGGCCATTACAAATAATTATGCTAATATTTAGGGGTGCAAATATCTTTTCAAACAAATTTTTGTTTACCCAATGACCGTTTATTTTCTTTGTGGGGAAAAAAAAAAAGTCTACTTAGTTCCTTGACTTGTTTTTCAATTAGATTATTATGCATGTCTTGCATTAGCAGACAGATTCTTTACTATTGTACCATCACTATCTGATAAATACTGTAAATTATTAATACTTTTTCTAGGTCTCTATATGCATACTCTGAGGTGATTCAGTCTCTTGCTCCTTGTAATGAGTCTGTAGCACGTATTTTGCAAAGGATTTTGATTATGAGTAGCATCCGTTATCATGAGGAGGGCTTTGTGTTTTTCTTTAATGCAAAACTAAGGATTGGGGGCAGGAGGAGAAGGCAATGACAGAGGATGAGATGGTTGGATGGCATCACTGACTCGATGGATGTGAGTCTGAGTGAACTCTGGGAGTTAGTGATGGACAGGGAGGCCTGGCGTGCTGCGATTCATGGGGTCACAAAGAGTTGGACACAACTGAGCGACTGAACTGAACTGTCCCTAACAAATTCTGTGTACTCTATATCACAAGGACAATAAAGACTATCCGTTAGTTTATGGGTTAGAAACAAAAGTACATCACCACCTAGATGATTTCATTCATTTTCATCAGTTTAAATGCAGCAACTGGAAAACCTGTAACTTTTCTCTCAGGGTTATGTATTAGATAAGTAATTGAATAAATAAAACCTATTAAATTAAATCCAAATTCACCATATTCTTTCACTTTAGTATGTGGGCTATTCCATGACAGTTGAGAAAGCCAAGTGACAAAGAACTGGTGCTTTTGAACTATGGTATTGGAGAAGACTATTAAGAGTCCTTTGGATAGCAAAGAGATCAAACCTGTCAGTCCTAAAGGAAAATAGTCCAAATAATCATTGGAAGGACTGATGCTGAAGCTGAAACTCCAATACTTTGGCCACCTAATTCAAAGAACTGACTCATTGGAAAAGACCCTGATGCTGAGAAAGATTGAAGGCAGGAGAAGAAGGGGAAAACAGAGGAGGAGATAGTTGGATGGCATTGCCCACTCGATGAACATGAGTTTGAGCAGGCTGTTAGTCATGTATAGGGAGGCTTGGTGTGCTGCAGTACATGGAGTCACAAAGAGTCAGACAGGATTGAGCGACTGAACAGACCTGATGATAGTTTATTTCTCTCTCCCTACTTTTTCCTGCAGGTTATGCTCCAGCAATATGTGAACAATGAACTTCCAGATGTTCAAGCTAGTTTTAGAAAAGGCAGAGGAACCAGAGGTCAAATTGCCAGCATCCACTAGATCATCGAGAAAGCAAGAAAGTTTCAGAAAAACATTGATTTCTGTTTTATTGACTATGCCAAAGCCTTTGACTCCATGGATAACAATAAACTGTGGAAAATTCTGAAAGAGATGGGAATCCCAGACCAACTGACCTGCCTCTTGAGAAATCTATGTACAGGTCAGGAAGCAACAGTTAGAACTGGTCATGGAACAACAGACTGGTTCCGAATAGGAAAAGGAGTATGTCAAGGCTGTATATTGTCACCCTACTTATTTAACTTTTATGCAGAGTACATCATAAGAAATGCTGGGCTGGAGGAAGCACAAGCTGGAATCATGATTGCTGGGAGAAATATCAATAACCTCAGCTATGCAGATGACACCACTCTTACGGCAGAAAGTGAAGAGGAACTAAAAAGCCTCTTGATGAAAGTGAAAGAGGAGAGTGAAAAAGCTGGCCTAAAGCTCAACATTCAGAAAACTAAGATCATGGCATCCAGTCCCATAACTTCATGGGAAGTAGATGGGGAAATAGTGGAAACAGNAAAAGCCTCTTGATGAAAGTGAAAGAGGAGAGTGAAAAAGCTGGCCTAAAGCTCAACATTCAGAAAACTAAGATCATGGCATCCAGTCCCATAACTTCATGGGAAGTAGATGGGGAAATAGTGGAAACAGTGGCTGTTTATTTGGGGGGGGGGCTCCAAAATCACTGTAGATGGTGGTTGCAGCCATGAAATTAAAAGATGCTTACTCCTTGGAAAGAAAGTTATGACCAATATAGACAGCATATTAAAAAGCAGAGACATTACTTTGTCAACAAAAGTGAGTCTAGTCAAGGCTATTGCTTTTCTAGTGTCATGTATGGATGTGAAAGTTGGACTGTGAAGAAGGCTGAGTGCTGAAGAATTGATGCTTTTGAACTGTGGTGTTGGAGAAGACTCTTGAGAGTCCCTTGGGCTGCAAGGAAAACCAACCAGTCCATCCTAAAGGAGATCATTCCTGGGTTTTCACTGGCAGGACTGATGTTGAAGCTGAAATTCCAATACTTTGGCCACCTGATACGAACAGCTAACTCATTTGAAAAGACCCGGATGCTGGGAAAGATTGAGGGCAGGAGCAAAAGGGGACAACAGAGGATGAGATGGTTGGATGGCATCGCCAACTCAATGGACATGAATTTGGGTGGGCTCCGGGAGTTGGTGTTGGACAGGGAGGCCTAGCGTGCTGCAGCTCATGGGGTCACAAAGAGTTGGATATGACTGAGTGACTGAACTGAACTGAATTGAACTGAACTGAACTGATGTTTCAGCCCATCCACAAGGCTGAACACAGGATGATTAGATACTGTAAACTTAATGGTATATGGCTGAGACAGGAATGAGAAGCAGTAAAGAGTGAAGGGGATGGTGGTGATGTAAGCAGGCTAAACAAGCACATCTGCATGTCAGATGCTGCTCACTGATCTCCTGTATTTAGCCACTATGACAGCAGTCAGCATTTGCAGTACTGGGTCTCTGTCACCATATTTGATGTGAAAACTCTCATTATGGCTAGTAACATGTATCCAAAAATGTTTGACAACTTAGTGAACAAATTGAGAAATTGTGAAATTGAACTGAGGACCATCTACACACTCTAAATGGTTTATCTAGATCTGAATACGGAATGATGCTCAGGTAAAGACACAGACAAGCATAATAATCACCAAATTTCTGTTTCCTTATCTTCTCTTGAGAGCTTTTTCTTAAATCCCTATTTATACACACACTGTCATGATGTTTTAAGCAAGTACACAGCATTTTTCCAAAGGAAATGACATTGATACCACTCTTTTATTAGCTGATATCAGGTACGGTTACAGTCAGAAAAACAAAGCTCAGTTTCAGAAGTAAATTTTTGTTTGCTCAAAGTAAATTACTTCTTCCAGAATATAAGAAGGCAGATCATATGCTAACATTAATAATGTTCTAGACAATGGCAATTTATTAATATGAGACACTTACTTCTAATAGAGCCTATGCTTTTAACACTATCTTCTTCTAAGATTAGGCACAATATTAACTTTTAATCATGTTATGAGAAGCCTGCCAAGTATATACCAAATTCAATTTTTTCCCATTAGAAAAGTAAAGTGCAAATTAAAATAATATACTTGATGTTAGTAATTCTAATATTTTATACTATGCTATTGCATCACAGATATATACTTCAAAACCATTAAACCTTTAAGCAAAATTCTGATTTTACTTACTCATATTATATTGGCTCTTTTATTGAAGAGAGGCTGGAGATGAGTATATTGGAGACCTCTGCAGGCAAGTCTTCATGAACCAGAGTGCCTAGAAAATAANGGGGGGGGGGCTCCAAAATCACTGTAGATGGTGGTTGCAGCCATGAAATTAAAAGATGCTTACTCCTTGGAAAGAAAGTTATGACCAATATAGACAGCATATTAAAAAGCAGAGACATTACTTTGTCAACAAAAGTGAGTCTAGTCAAGGCTATTGCTTTTCTAGTGTCATGTATGGATGTGAAAGTTGGACTGTGAAGAAGGCTGAGTGCTGAAGAATTGATGCTTTTGAACTGTGGTGTTGGAGAAGACTCTTGAGAGTCCCTTGGGCTGCAAGGAAAACCAACCAGTCCATCCTAAAGGAGATCATTCCTGGGTTTTCACTGGCAGGACTGATGTTG
Organism: Raphicerus campestris; assembly: GCA_006410735.1. Classification (NCBI taxonomy): domain Eukaryota; kingdom Metazoa; phylum Chordata; class Mammalia; order Artiodactyla; family Bovidae; genus Raphicerus; species Raphicerus campestris. The sequence goes on from SJYW01035086.1 coordinate 209,461, forward strand.
AAGCTGAAATTCCAATACTTTGGCCACCTGATACGAACAGCTAACTCATTTGAAAAGACCCGGATGCTGGGAAAGATTGAGGGCAGGAGCAAAAGGGGACAACAGAGGATGAGATGGTTGGATGGCATCGCCAACTCAATGGACATGAATTTGGGTGGGCTCCGGGAGTTGGTGTTGGACAGGGAGGCCTAGCGTGCTGCAGCTCATGGGGTCACAAAGAGTTGGATATGACTGAGTGACTGAACTGAACTGAATTGAACTGAACTGAACTGATGTTTCAGCCCATCCACAAGGCTGAACACAGGATGATTAGATACTGTAAACTTAATGGTATATGGCTGAGACAGGAATGAGAAGCAGTAAAGAGTGAAGGGGATGGTGGTGATGTAAGCAGGCTAAACAAGCACATCTGCATGTCAGATGCTGCTCACTGATCTCCTGTATTTAGCCACTATGACAGCAGTCAGCATTTGCAGTACTGGGTCTCTGTCACCATATTTGATGTGAAAACTCTCATTATGGCTAGTAACATGTATCCAAAAATGTTTGACAACTTAGTGAACAAATTGAGAAATTGTGAAATTGAACTGAGGACCATCTACACACTCTAAATGGTTTATCTAGATCTGAATACGGAATGATGCTCAGGTAAAGACACAGACAAGCATAATAATCACCAAATTTCTGTTTCCTTATCTTCTCTTGAGAGCTTTTTCTTAAATCCCTATTTATACACACACTGTCATGATGTTTTAAGCAAGTACACAGCATTTTTCCAAAGGAAATGACATTGATACCACTCTTTTATTAGCTGATATCAGGTACGGTTACAGTCAGAAAAACAAAGCTCAGTTTCAGAAGTAAATTTTTGTTTGCTCAAAGTAAATTACTTCTTCCAGAATATAAGAAGGCAGATCATATGCTAACATTAATAATGTTCTAGACAATGGCAATTTATTAATATGAGACACTTACTTCTAATAGAGCCTATGCTTTTAACACTATCTTCTTCTAAGATTAGGCACAATATTAACTTTTAATCATGTTATGAGAAGCCTGCCAAGTATATACCAAATTCAATTTTTTCCCATTAGAAAAGTAAAGTGCAAATTAAAATAATATACTTGATGTTAGTAATTCTAATATTTTATACTATGCTATTGCATCACAGATATATACTTCAAAACCATTAAACCTTTAAGCAAAATTCTGATTTTACTTACTCATATTATATTGGCTCTTTTATTGAAGAGAGGCTGGAGATGAGTATATTGGAGACCTCTGCAGGCAAGTCTTCATGAACCAGAGTGCCTAGAAAATAAAATGAGCAAAAGGTCAATTTCAAAGCCCAAGGATGAATAGCACAGAGAAAAAAGATACTGAAAACTAAGAAGAAAACATGAAAGGATCATGTACAAACATTCCAAAACTCAATGATATACTGTGAAGGAGAAAACAAGGAAAATTGAGAGTTTAAAGAAGGAGTAAATATCGAGTCAAATTCAAGAGCTGGTTGAGGTCCCATAAAATAAGGGCTTAAAACTTTTTTTTTATTTTCCTGGTATGTAGGACATGAATAACTTTTGGAAAATAAAATGTACTAAGTGACTTCAGAAAAGCAAATGTATTAGAAGGGAAACAGAGACCTGTTTGCAATGGATCATAGAAAATGTAGAAGAAAAATCTTTTTGGTTTTTTTGGTTTGTTTGGTTGTTTAGTGTAGAAAGAGGTATCTAAGAACATTATATTTGTTGAAGTTTCTAACTCCTTCACTGTCAGCTTGTCAAAGGTAGAAGACATTTACTTTTTCTTTTGACCTTGCATTAGAGTTGAGTATTCAGTCTTTAATGAATTTTCTGTGAATATTAAGGAAAGGAAAAAGATACACATGGCTAAAATTATTTCAATGAAAATTTGTTGTTTATCAATCAGAAGAAAAACTAAATGACCCTTATTATATTTTAGTCTGTGGTGTCTAATTTTTTTTTTTTTTTGCTTTTAATATAACAGAGGATCAACTAGTATTAACAACTATAGGCATACTTATAATACTTGGTCTCCTAGGAATATCTTGGCTTCTGCTCTCTTTATTAGCTTTAAAAAAAAAGAGAGATAATTAAAATGCTTCCACCTGAAATTTCCCCCAGTATCAGCACCACTAAATATAAAGCAAATGCTTGTCTATAACAAAACATAAGTAAAAGCTTTCAAAGTTTTAGACTATGTTTTTCTACATTATATTACGTGCCTGTCACACATTATGTATTTTTAACTTTAAATAAATAATATATTATTGTTATTTTAAATAAATAGTATACATTTTATTTAAATAAATGAAATTTAAATGAATTTAAATTATCTTGCTACATGACCTTTATCTGACCATCTGGCTCAGTCATAGCTCTTTGCAAATTAAATTTACATTATTTTGTAACTGAATTGAACATGAAACTTAGAAGCCCTAACTTTGAGGTATCTCTATTTTACTCATCATGTATTTTTGGTTTTTTTTTTCCCCTAAGATTATATGAAGAGGAAAGAGGAAGAGGAGGAGGATGAAGGAGAAACGATAGCATTTTCAACAGTCAACAACAAAGAGCCCATTGTTATATAGTCTGACAGTAGGAACATTCGATTACCACTTATAGGTAAGGCACGCTCTATACCAAGTCCCAGCTACTGACAACTATACCAGCAGAAAGTAATCTACAAGCTATGAATAGTGCTATATATGGTAATCTTCTAAAGACAGATTTATTAGGCCCCAGAATCCTTACAGCACTGATGAGACCTGGCTGAAGTAGATTGGAAGAGGTCACTCTTTGTAATCCATTAATGTTTATGGATACCACAGTAGCTTCTTAGCTGCACTTTCTTCTTACATCCTTAGTCTATAATCTATTTTTCTCCTAGAAGCCAGAATGATTTTTTTTAATGAACTTGTCATAACAGCATTCCCTTGTGTAAAACCCTTAACATCTTAGAGGAAAAATTTCCAAGTTTTGCCTATCTCTTGAAGTCCTACTGGCTTAGTTCTAGGCTCCCAAAGTACTGATTCCCAGGTTGTTTCAGCCACTGATCCTTTTCTTTCGTTATTTGAATTAGCTAAATTCTTTCTCCTTCTATCTGAAAATCATATCTAATATTTGCAAAATTGGTTCATTCCTAGTACACATATATTAAAGATACTTTTTAACCATCTAGTCTAAACCTGTCACATTCTTTCATCATTTGAATAATTTTCTGCCAAATAGTCACTATCAGGTGACTCTTTTCATGTTTACTGTGTGTTTTCTTCCTCACAGTACAAGCGATGATAATGGAAAAATTGTTTTTCTTGTCCACTGATGCATCCTCAATGAGAACAAAGAATGACACCAAATGAGCATTTAACAAAGATACACAGAGTGAAGGAGTCCCATGTATAATTCACTTACACTTAGACAGTGGGATAGTGTAGCAAATTAATATAGGCATTCAGGTTCAAGATAGTGAGGTAGGAACTTAAACTCACATCCTCCCACCTACTCTAAATATACAGCTATGCATAAACAATTTACTCTGAAAGAGAACCAAAAATTAAGTGACTCCTACATATTGGACAAACAAGAAGAAAATCCACATCAAAACAGGTAGGAAGGCTGAGACAATCTTGCTGTTAACCACACTTTCAGTCATTGATCCACAATCAGAAGGGAACTCTCAAACCCAAAGTTCTCCTTGAGGAGTGAAGGGTTTAAACCTCACATCAGGTACCCTAAATTTTAGGATCTACACCTGAGAGAGGAATCCCAAAACGTCTATCTTTGAAAGAGAGCAGGGTTTGAGTCCACAAGACTAACAAGGCTACAGCGAGCTAGGAAAACAATTTTAGATCTGTGCATGTGTTCCTACCCTCACAGGGCCCATTGCAGAGGTAGATAACTGTAAAGCACCCAGACTTTCTGTTAATAAGGCTTATGTGCTTATCTTAAAGCACTGGCCTGAGGGGTATACATCTAATTTAATACACATGTAGAGGCCTACTGAAATACACTCTGGGGACGAATGCTGACTGGCATCATCTCTGTGATATTCTGCCTTGCACCAGATTGCCAGTATATCCTAGAAAGGAGCTTGTAGTCACTGCTGATGTCCTGACCTCTGTGGTTGACACCCACAGGACAACACTAGATCTCCTGATTCTGTTGGCCAGTGGAACTAATTCTTGGGAATCCTACAGAAAAGTATCAAATGGAGAAAGAGTTTTTAATCAAGTACTACTCCTCAGGCCAAAGCAGAGAAGCAATAGATTGAGGTTACAATCTCTCTATGAAAAGGCCTATTAGCTCATCTTCAAAGCTGTGGCCTGAGGGTCAGGCTGCTAATTAAACATATATCTAGTGGCTAGTTGTGATCCCCTCCAGACTCGGCGGGTGGGTGTTATCTTCACACGCACTGTCTCTCTGCACACTGCAGAGACCCAAAACCTCCTGGAGGGAAGACTGTGCATGTTCTGGTGCCCTAGTTTTTACATCTGGCATCTTGGCTTTTATGGCTGCTGCTGAGGGGATCCTGCTAGATCACCTGGCTCTAGTGGCCAGTGAAACTTGCATTCCTGGATCCCATGGGATTGTAACATGGAGAAAGAGTCATATACCAACTACCACCAATAGGACAAAGTTAAAACAGTAGACTAAAATATACCTCCAATTTTTCTGTGAAGAAGTCTATTTGCTCTTATGTAGTTTTGGTCTTATGGGCAGGTTTCTAGTCTGGCACACACCTAGAGGCTTACTAAGAGGTTCTCAGTGGATGCTCTTACTGGTATTCTCAGAAAGGAACTTGTACCCACATGTGGCATTCAATTTTTTTGCATCTGNTTAAATAAATGAAATTTAAATGAATTTAAATTATCTTGCTACATGACCTTTATCTGACCATCTGGCTCAGTCATAGCTCTTTGCAAATTAAATTTACATTATTTTGTAACTGAATTGAACATGAAACTTAGAAGCCCTAACTTTGAGGTATCTCTATTTTACTCATCATGTGTTTTTGGTTTTTTTTTTCCCCTAAGATTATATGAAGAGGAAAGAGGAAGAGGAGGAGGATGAAGGAGAAACGATAGCATTTTCAACAGTCAACAACAAAGAGCCCATTGTTATATAGTCTGACAGTAGGAACATTCGATTACCACTTATAGGTAAGGCACGCTCTATACCAAGTCCCAGCTACTGACAACTATACCAGCAGAAAGTAATCTACAAGCTATGAATAGTGCTATATATGGTAATCTTCTAAAGACAGATTTATTAGGCCCCAGAATCCTTACATCACTGATGAGACCTGGCTGAAGTAGATTGGAAGAGGTCACTCTTTGTAATCCATTAATGTTTATGGATACCACAGTAGCTTCTTAGCTGCACTTTCTTCTTACATCCTTAGTCTATAATCTATTTTTCTCCTAGAAGCCAGAATGATTTTTTTTAATGAACTTGTCATAACAGCATTCCCTTGTGTAAAACCCTTAACATCTTAGAGGAAAAATTTCCAAGTTTTGCCTATCTCTTGAAGTCCTACTGGCTTAGTTCTAGGCTCCCAAAGTACTGATTCCCAGGTTGTTTCAGCCACTGATCCTTTTCTTTCGTTATTTGAATTAGCTAAATTCTTTCTCCTTCTATCTGAAAATCATATCTAATATTTGCAAAATTGGTTCATTCCTAGTACACATATATTAAAGATACTTTTTAACCATCTAGTCTAAACCTGTCACATTCTTTCATCATTTGAATAATTTTCTGCCAAATAGTCACTATCAAGTGACTCTTTTCATGTTTACTGTGTGTTTTCTTCCTCACAGTACAAGCGATGATAATGGAAAAATTGTTTTTCTTGTCCACTGATGCATCCTCAATGAGAACAAAGAATGACACCAAATGAGCATTTAACAAAGATACACAGAGTGAAGGAGTCCCATGTATAATTCACTTACACTTAGACAGTGGGATAGTGTAGCAAATTAATATAGGCATTCAGGTTCAAGATAGTGAGGTAGGAACTTAAACTCACATCCTCCCACCTACTCTAAATATACAGCTATGCATAAACAATTTACTCTGAAAGAGAACCAAAAATTAAGTGACTCCTACATATTGGACAAACAAGAAGAAAATCCACATCAAAACAGGTAGGAAGGCTGAGACAATCTTGCTGTTAACCACACTTTCAGTCATTGATCCACAATCAGAAGGGAACTCTCAAACCCAAAGTTCTCCTTGAGGAGTGAAGGGTTTAAACCTCACATCAGGTACCCTAAATTTTAGGATCTACACCTGAGAGAGGAATCCCAAAACGTCTATCTTTGAAAGAGAGCAGGGTTTGAGTCCACAAGACTAACAAGGCTACAGCGAGCTAGGAAAACAATTTTAGATCTGTGCATGTGTTCCTACCCTCACAGGGCCCATTGCAGAGGTAGATAACTGTAAAGCACCCAGACTTTCTGTTAATAAGGCTTATGTGCTTATCTTAAAGCACTGGCCTGAGGGGTATACATCTAATTTAATACACATGTAGAGGCCTACTGAAATACACTCTGGGGACGAATGCTGACTGGCATCATCTCTGTGATATTCTGCCTTGCACCAGATTGCCAGTATATCCTAGAAAGGAGCTTGTAGTCACTGCTGATGTCCTGACCTCTGTGGTTGACACCCACAGGACAACACTAGATCTCCTGATTCTGTTGGCCAGTGGAACTAATTCTTGGGAATCCTACAGAAAAGTATCAAATGGAGAAAGAGTTTTTAATCAAGTACTACTCCTCAGGCCAAAGCAGAGAAGCAATAGATTGAGGTTACAATCTCTCTATGAAAAGGCCTATTAGCTCATCTTCAAAGCTGTGGCCTGAGGGTCAGGCTGCTAATTAAACATATATCTAGTGGCTAGTTGTGATCCCCTCCAGACTCGGCGGGTGGGTGTTATCTTCACACGCACTGTCTCTCTGCACACTGCAGAGACCCAAAACCTCCTGGAGGGAAGACTGTGCATGTTCTGGTGCCCTAGTTTTTACATCTGGCATCTTGGCTTTTATGGCTGCTGCTGAGGGGATCCTGCTAGATCACCTGGCTCTAGTGGCCAGTGAAACTTGCATTCCTGGATCCCATGGGATTGTAACATGGAGAAAGAGTCATATACCAACTACCACCAATAGGACAAAGTTAAAACAGTAGACTAAAATATACCTCCAATTTTTCTGTGAAGAAGTCTATTTGCTCTTATGTAGTTTTGGTCTTATGGGCAGGTTTCTAGTCTGGCACACACCTAGAGGCTTACTAAGAGGTTCTCAGTGGATGCTCTTACTGGTATTCTCAGAAAGGAACTTGTACCCACATGTGGCATTCAATTTTTTTGCATCTGCAACTCAAGGAATACCTCTAGATAGCCTGGCTCAGGTAGCCAGTGGTACTTACATCTGAGATCCCACAGGACCATATATATGAATATACTTTAAAATCTGTTGCCTGAGAGTCTGACTTTCAATCAGCCTGAATCTAGGTGCTGACTAAGAACCTCCCCACTGGGATACTGACATGTTTTGACATACACACAACTGCAAAGAGCCATTATGAATAAAGTAGGCTGCTTGTACAATTTCAGAAGTTTGAGAAATAATCACTTGCTAGGACAAGGTTGAACAAAATTCATCTTCTATATGTTGCCACTCCATCAAGACTAGGATATGTATTTATTTTATCTAATCCCTAGAAACCAACACAGAGAGCCAAACAAAATGAAAAACAGAAGAATATGTTCCAAGGAAAGAACAAGATGAAACCCCAGAAAAATTTCTTAATGAAACGGAGATAATGAGATTTACCTGACAATAGTTGTGAAGAAGCTCAATAAACTCAGGGGTAAAAAAAAAAAGAAAGAGCAAAGGGAAAACTTCAACAAAGAGATGGAAAGTACCAAATAAAAATCACAGAATGAAGAATACAATAACTGAATTTAACAAGCTAGATGAAACAAAAGGAAAAAAAATCAGTGAAAATGAAGACAGAGAAGTGGATCTCAGCCTATCAGAACAACAGAAAGAAAAAAAGAATGAAAAAAGTGAAAGTAGCTTAAGCAACTATGGCACAGAATCAAATGGAACAACATTTGTAACACAGGAGTCCTAGAAGAAGAAAAGAGAGAAAGTTTATTTGAAGAAATAATGATTGAAAANCTCCTCAGGCCAAAGCAGAGAAGCAATAGATTGAGGTTACAATCTCTCTATGAAAAGGCCTATTAGCTCATCTTCAAAGCTGTGGCCTGAGGGTCAGGCTGCTAATTAAACATATATCTAGTGGCTAGTTGTGATCCCCTCCAGACTTGGAGGGTGGGTGTTATCTTCACACGCACTGTCTCTCTGAACACTGCAGAGACCCAAAACCTCCTGGAGGGAAGACTGTGCATGTTCTGGTGCCCTAGTTTTTACATCTGGCATCTTGGCTTTTACGGCTGCTGCTGAGGGGATCCTGCTAGATCACCTGGCTCTAGTGGCCAGTGAAACTTGCATTCCTGGATCCCATGGGATTGTAACATGGAGAAAGAGTCATATACCAACTACCACCAATAGGACAAAGTTAAAACAGTAGACTAAAATATACCTCCAATTTTTCTGTGAAGAAGTCTATTTGCTCTTATGTAGTTTTGGTCTGATGGGCAGGTTTCTAGTCTGGCACACACCTAGAGGCTTACTAAGAGGTTCTCAGTGGATGCTCTCACTGGTATTCTCAAAAAGGAACTTGTACCCACATGTGGCATTCAATTGTTTTGCATCTGCAACTCAAGGAATACCTCTAGATAGCCTGGCTCAGGTAGCCAGTGGTACTTACATCTGAGATCCCACAGGACCATATATATGAATATACTTTAAAATCTGTTGCCTGAGAGTCTGACTTTCAATCAGCCTGAATCTAGGTGCTGACTAAGAACCTCCCCACTGGGATACTGACATGTTTTGACATACACACAACTGCAAAGAGCCATTATGAATAAAGTAGGCTGCTTGTACAATTTCAGAAGTTTGAGAAATAATCACTTGCTAGGACAAGGTTGAACAAAATTCATCTTCTATATGTTGCCACTCCATCAAGACTAGGATATGTATTTATTTTATCTAATCCCTAGAAACCAACACAGAGAGCCAAACAAAATGAAAAACAGAAGAACATGTTCCAAGGAAAGAACAAGATGAAACCCCAGAAAAATTTCTTAATGAAACGGAGATAATGAGATTTACCTGACAATAGTTGTGAAGAAGCTCAATAAACTCAGGGGTAAAAAAAAAAAGAAAGAGCAAAGGGAAAACTTCAACAAAGAGATGGAAAGTACCAAATAAAAATCACAGAATGAAGAATACAATAACTGAATTTAACAAGCTAGATGAAACAAAAGGAAAAAAAATCAGTGAAAATGAAGACAGAGAAGTGGATCTCAGCCTATCAGAACAACAGAAAGAAAAAAAGAATGAAAAAAGTGAAAGTAGCTTAAGCAACTATGGCACAGAATCAAATGGAACAACATTTGTAACACAGGAGTCCTAGAAGAAGAAAAGAGAGAAAGTTTATTTGAAGAAATAATGATTGAAAAATTTTTTAACTTGGGGAAGAATACAAGCATCAAGATCCAAGAAGGCAAGAGAGTTCCAGATAAGAGGAACCAAAAGACATCCACACCAAATACATTATAATTAAAGTGTAAAATTTAAAGACAAAGAGATAACTTTAAAAGCAGCAAGAGAAAAAACGCATTAGATACAAGGCAGAAGCCATAAAACTGTCAGTTTTTAAAGCAGAATCTTTGAAGGCCAGAAGAGAGTAATGTGATATTGCTAAAAACGCAAACAAACAAACAAACAAACCCCAAACACCCAAAACTGCTAAGCCAGAACACCCTGAAAATTGACATTCAGAGTCAAAGAAATAAAGGTTTTTCTAGCCAAACAAAGAAGAAAAGTATCTATTGTCACTAAACCAGCCATATAAGATACGTAAAAAAATTTCTTTAAGCTGAAACTAAAGGACACCAATAATAGGAAAACAAATGAACACATAAAACTCCTAGTAAAGGTAAACATATAGTAAAATTCAGAACAATCTAAGGTAAAGGTGATATGCTAATCACTTACAAAGTTAGCATAAAAGGTAAAAGACAAATTTGGTAAAGATAACTATACTACAATAATTTGTCAATGGATAAAGACAATAAAAAAGTAGTAAATTATGGCATCAAAAATGTGAAATGTGGGATGGATAAAAATATACAGTTAATTAATTTACAAATATACATATACACATATACAGTCAATTAATTCATGAGAAAGGATTCAGGAATATATAGTTGGGGAAAAAACAGCCTCTTGCATAAAT
>SJYW01035086.1:232636-245229 GCA_006410735.1 Raphicerus campestris
TTCTTTAAGCTGAAACTAAAGGACACCAATAATAGGAAAACAAATGAACACATAAAAATCCTAGTAAAGGTAAACATATAGTAAAATTCAGAACAATCTAAGGTAAAGGTGATATGCTAATCACTTACAAAGTTAGCATAAAAGGTAAAAGACAAATTTGGTAAAGATAACTATACTACAATAATTTGTCAATGGATAAAGACAATAAAAAAGTAGTAAATTATGGCATCAAAAATGTGAAATGTGGGATGGATAAAAATATACAGTTAATTAATTTACAAATATACATATACACATATACAGTCAATTAATTCATGAGAAAGGATTCAGGAATATATAGTTGGGGAAAAAACAGCCTCTTGCATAAATAGTGTTGGGAAACTGCACAGGCACATGCCAAAGATGCTAAAAGTGGACCAAAATCTTACATGATACCCCAAAACTAACTCAAAATGAACTGAAGACTAATATAAGATCTGAAACTATGAAACTCCTAGAAAAATGTAAATGGTGAGATCCTTAATATCTATCTTGATGACTTTTTGGATTTGACACAAAAAGCAACAAAAACTAAAATCAACAAATGGGACTTCTGTGGCTGATTCATGTCAATGTATGGCAAAACCAATACAGTATTGTAACATAGAATAAAGTAAAAATAAAATCAAAAAAATGAAAAAGAAAAAAAAAGAGAAAAAAATGGGACTNGCAATTTGATTTCTGGTTCCTCTGCCTTTTCTAAAACCAGCTTGAACATCTGGAAGTTCACGGTTCATGTATTGCTGAAGCCTGGCTTGGAGAATTTTGAGTATTACTTTACTAGCATGTGAGATGAGTGTAATTGTGCAGTAGTTTGAGCATTACTAAGGTTAAATTTGCATAAATAGTTACATGATCCTTTGAAAAGGCAAAGGCTGATCTGTACCTTCAAATGATTTTTTCATTCCCTAAGCAATTGCTAAAAATATATTCCAAACCATGTCACAGCCTCCATTCCTGTCTAATAGGATATACTTTGATAAAATTGTATGCCAGAGCAAAACTCTCTTGATCTGATGTAAAAAATTTTNAATAGTTACATGATCCTTTGAAAAGGCAAAGGCTGATCTGTACCTTCAAATGATTTTTTCATTCCCTAAGCAATTGCTAAAAATATATTCCAAACCATGTCACAGCCTCCATTCCTGTCTAATAGGATATACTTTGATAAAATTGTATGCCAGAGCAAAACTCTCTTGATCTGATGTAAAAAATTTTCAGTGAAAATGAACTTTGCTCTCTTAATTTTTAGTAAAATCTATGATATGAGCTGTATAGGCCACTCAAGAGAAACTTTTTAGCAAAATAATTTATTTCATTATGTTTTCAAATCAGTCGAGTCTTTTTCTTAAAAAAAAAAGGAAATTTAAAATTATTTTGTACCAGTACTAGTATATTACCCAGTTTTGCATAGAAAAATTACATGTAAATAAATTACAAATTCTGATATATTTGGCTCTTATGTCAGGGTTTTTTTGTTTTTTGTTTTTTTTTTGGTCAAATTTGAGAATGAGTCTTTAGAATGTTTCCAAGAGTTTTCTCTTTATAAAATCAACTGGAGACTTTATGAAAAATATTCTTACTTAGCTCCCATGATAAACATTAAAACATGCATTATTAGGGAGAGTTGTTTCCCCTTTTAAAGAATTTTATATAACAGAAAATCTTAAATATACAAGACTACAAAGGTTAGTATAATGAACTCAAATGTTTCACTTAGCAACTGATGATGAAATAAGAAAATGCTTAACACACCATATTCTACCACATTCTGTATGATTTTGAAGTATATCCCAGATATCATATCAGTTCACTCTTATACAGTTGATCCTTGAACAATGCAGAAGTTAAGGGTTGTTCAACCTTGTATGACAGTGGCACCCCACTCCAGTACCCTTGCCTGGAAATTCAAAGGGCCAGAGGAGCCTGGTGGGTTGCAGTCCATGGGGTCACTAAGAGTCAAACATGATTGAGTGACTTCACTTTCACTTTTCACTTACATGTATTGGAGAAGGAAATGGCAATCCACTCCAGTGTTCTTGCCTGGAGAATCCCAGGGACAGCTGAGCCTGGTGGGCTGCCGTCTATGGAGTGGCACAGAATTGACCATGACTGAAGCAACTTAGCAGCAGCAGTAACCTTGTGTAGTGAAAAATCCACTTATAATCTGTAGTCATCCCTCCACTGGAGAAGGTGATGGCACCCCACTCTGGTACACTTGCCTGGAAAATCCCATGGATGGAGGAGCCTGGTAGGCTACAGTCCATGGGGTCACGAAGAGTTCTACATGACTCAGTGACTTCAATTTCACTTTTCACTTTTCACTTTCATGCTTTGGAGAAGTAAATGNTACACTTGCCTGGAAAATCCCATGGATGGAGGAGCCTGGTAGGCTACAGTCCATGGGGTCACGAAGAGTTCTACATGACTCAGTGACTTCAATTTCACTTTTCACTTTTCACTTTCATGCATTGGAGAAGTAAATGACAATCGACTCCAGTGTTCTTGCCTGGAGAATCCCAGGGACAGGGGATCCTGGTGGGTTGCCGTTTATGGGGTCGCACGGAGTATGACACAACTGAAGCAACTTAGCAGCAGCAACAGCATCCCCCCATAATTGTGCTTCCATTGTTTGCCCTCCTGGTTGACATCTGGTGTTTACCTAAATTTAGATTGTGTAGTATGATAGTATTTATTATTGATAAAAATCTGTGTATGCGTGGATGTGAGCAGTTCAAACATGTATGGTTCAAGGATCAACAGTATATTTCAGAATATATCTCATAAACAGTTCTCTTCTTGTAATATGACCATAATAACATTACCACACCTAGATATCTATCAATAATCATTAAATATCGTTAAATATCTGGTAATTGTTCAGAGTTAGAATTGTTTCATAAATACATATTTTTACAGTTTGAATTATAATCTAAACAAAGATGATATAGCTCACGTTATTTTTATATCTTTTATGTCTTTTACCACTCATCTCACACACTAGTAAAGCTTAAAATTTTCCAAGCCAGGCTTCAGCAATACATGAACCATGAACTTCCAGATGTTCAAGCTGGTTTTAGAAAAGGCAGAAGAACCAGGGATAAAATTGCCAACATATACTGGATCATCGAAAAAGCAAGAGAGTTCCAGAAAAACATCTATTTTTGCTTAATTGACTATGCCAAAGCCTTTGACTCCATGGATAACAATAAATAAATTTAAAATTAATAAACCCTTCATCACAAATAATAAAAATTTTAATTTCATAAAATCCCCCCAAACCACAATAAATTGTTCATATAATATTATTACTAATAAGATTTTCATTTATATAAACAAATCCTGCATAATTACTGGTTTTTAAACCTTTGTAGACAGTGAGGAGTCTGTATTATTCTATATAAATAATTTATGCAGTTTAAGAGTTATTGTTTAAATATTTGAAAGACTGTAGAACTGAGAGTAGGAAAAACTCTGGTTCTAATTGTTATAAATCTATTAAAGTATGTATAATCTGGAGCTTGTCACTTTACCTCTATGAGCTGCAATTCGTTCCACAGTACAATAAGTGAGTTTTTCTTTCATGTTCTAAAGGTATGAGTTGGGGAAAGTGTTTTCTATTGCAATGCATTCTTTATTATATTTTTAATCTGTCCTTGCATTTTTGTTAAACAAACTAAAATTAAGACTCAAAAGTAGTGAGAAATGTAGAGAGTGACTTAAATTCAAAATCTACTACCCCACTCCATTTTAGTTGCCTTCTGCTGCTGCATTATCTATTATATAGTATTCATAAATCATAGTCTAAGGGGACTCACTTGATCAATATCCTCTTAGTTCATATACTTCAATAGTAACTAGAATTGAAGGATCTAATACTATTTAAAATTAACTAGCAAAATAAAAAAAAAACATTTTCTTTCAAATTATATGTAATGATAATTTTACATATATTTATATGTATATGAAAATAATTTATTATTCTAAAGTTATGGCTTTCCTACTTGAAATCATATAATAAAATAGTCTATGAATTTGGCAGTGAATGTCTACAATGTAGCCTTCCAAATATTTTAAATAGGCTTGTATTTTTTACATAAACTTCTTATTTGAAATTCCTGCCATCTTTAACGTTAATGCTATCATTACATATATTCAAATAAATATTATATCAACACATAACTAATTTCCTATTAAGATAACATTTAATGATTATCTTCAAAGTTATGATAAAAAGTTAAATACAATCAGTGGATATGCACAGGAAGGAAGATTTTTATTGTGTGTAGATATTTTTACAATATTTCTGTAAATATTTAAAGAAATTTATAAAATTTCTGTTCCATGATTTGTTTTTTCAGCCACAAGGCATGTGGGATTTAAGCTCCCAAATCACGGATCAAATCCTCATTCTTCACACTGGAAGGCAAAGTCTTAACTACTGGACCTAAGTCCCAGTGTAGAATAAATTTACATTTATGTTTCCATTTCCATTTTTAAGTCTTTTTCTTAGGGGAAGATGGGAAGCCAAATGGGAAGCAAGGATAATAGGGAAATAGGAAATAGATCTGCATTAGTTAACAGAGAATGTTCGGCTATAATTCTGCCTGCCATTCTAGTTACATTACTAGTTCAGAGTAGTAAATTGGCTCGACATTCTAACTGTATTTTTTCTTTTTATTTTTACCTTCAGAATCCAAGACACTTGCCTTCATCCTTATGTCATTATCAATAAATGTGAAGGTTTCTATATCAGCAGTATCCCTAGGGTGCTATAAGAACATGGGAGACCATCAAAAAACAAGGCAAGTTCGGTCACATCTACTTGGCCTTCCCTGATAGCTCAGTTGGTAAAGAATCCACTTGCAATGTGGGAGACCTGGATTTGATCTCTGTGTTGGGAAGATCCCCTGGAGAAGGGAAAGTCTGTCCACTCCAGTATTTTGGCCTAGAGAATTCCATGGACTATACAGTCCATGGGGTTGCAAAAAGTTGGACATGACTGAGTGACTTTTACTTTCACTTGGGCTAACATTTTAATATATCTTAAACTCCTTGGAACAGAGAATATGTTGTTCACTTAGTTATATAAATATAACACCTAATCCATTGTAAGAGTTTAATTAAAAAATCTTTTGATTGTTGAGTGTTTGTAATCACCTGGTTGTTTACTAGATATTATTATGACTTATTCAGCTCTTTACTTTTGTTCTTTGAAGTACAGTGTTATGACCATTTTTCTGTTTCATCTTCTGTCTTAGAAATGGTACACTCTTTTGTCACTGGCCGTGGCATTTCTGGTAGATCTAACCAACTTCAATCTTAGTTTTCCCATTATAAGAATCATATTAGAACAAAAATTTAAAAAACTGACCCTTTTATATCAATAAGAACAGAATATTTTTTATCACTACTTTCTGTATTTTTTAATTCTTGTATTAGGAAAAAAAAATTACTGGGACACCTTCTGGCTGCTGGAGATCATTCAGTCAAAACCAATGGATGAACACGATAAGCCTGAAAGTATGAGTAAAATCCCAGTAAAAATCAGCTAACTTTTCAGGTTGTCTTAATCTGTACATCTCCACAAACTCTTGGTGAAAGTGAAAGAGGAGAGTGAAAAAGTCGGCTTAAAACTCAACATTCAGAAAACTAAGATCATAGCATCCGGTCCAATCACTTCATAGCAAATAGACAGGGAAACAGTGACAGATCTTATATTCTTTTTTGGGGGGGTTCCAAAATCACTGCAGATGGTGACTGCAGCCATGAAATTAAAAGATGCTTACTCCTTGGAAGAAAAGTTATGACCAACCTAGATGGCATATTAAAAAGCAGAGACATTACTTTGCCAACAAAGGTCTGTCTAGTCAAGGCTATGGTTTTTCCAGTAGTCATGTATGGATGTGAGAGTTGGACTATAAAGAAAGCTGAGCACAGAAGAATTGATGATTTTGAACTATGGTGCTGGAGAAGACTCTTGAGAGTCACTTGGACAGCAAGGAGATCCAACCAGTCTATCCTAAAGGAAATTAATCCTGAATATTCATTGGAAGGACTGATGCTGAAGGTGAAACTCCAATACTTTGGCCACCTGTTGCAAAGAACTGACCGATTTGAAAAGAATCTGATGCTGGGAAAGATTCAAGGGGGGAGGAGATGGGAACAATGGAGGATGAGNCCGTGGCATTTCTGGTAGATCTAACCAACTTCAATCTTAGTTTTCCCATTATAAAAATCATATTAGAACAAAAATTTAAAAAACTGACCCTTTTATATCAATAAGAACAGAATATTTTTTATCACTACTTTCTGTATTTTTTTAATTCTTGTATTAGGAAAAAAAAATTACTGGGACACCTCCTAGCTGCTGGAGATCATTCAGTCAAAACCAATGGATGAACACGATAAGCCTGAAAGTATGAGTAAAATCCCAGTAAAAATCAGCTAACTTTTCAGGTTGTCTTAATCTGTACATCTCCACAAACTCTTGGTGAAAGTGAAAGAGGAGAGTGAAAAAGTTGGCTTAAAACTCAACATTCAGAAAACTAAGATCATAGCATCCGGTCCAATCACTTCATAGCAAATAGACAGGGAAACAGTGACAGATCTTATATTCTTTTTTGGGGGGGTTCCAAAATCACTGCAGATGGTGACTGCAGCCATGAAATTAAAAGATGCTTACTCCTTGGAAGAAAAGTTATGACCAACCTAGATGGCATATTGAAAAGCAGAAACATTACTTTGCCAACAAAGGTCTGTCTAGTCAAGGCTATGGTTTTTCCAGTAGTCATGTATGGATGTGAGAGTTGGACTATAAAGAAAGCTGAGGACAGAAGAATTGATGATTTTGAACTATGGTGCTGGAGAAGACTCTTGAGAGTCACTTGGACAGCAAGGAGATCCAACCAGTCTATCCTAAAGGAAATTAATCCTGAATATTCATTGGAAGGACTGATGCTGAAGGTGAAACTCCAATACTTTGGCCACCTGTTGCAAAGAACTGACCGATTTGAAAAGAATCTGATGCTGGGAAAGATTCAAGGGGGGAGGAGATGGGAACAATGGAGGATGAGATGGTTGGATGGCATTACCGACTCAATGGACATGAGTTTGAGTAAACTGCAGGAGTTGGTGATGGACAAGGAGGCCTGGCATGCTGCAGTCCATGGTGTCCCATAGACTTGGACATGACTCAGCAACTGAACTGAGCTACAACCTCAAAATTGGGACCAATTGACAATCATCCTTAAGGACCCAGCTCAAAATTGGAGAGACCTATTTTGAAAATTTTGTTTCTGTATCTGAGTCACAAATGGGGATGCTAGCTGCTGCTTCAGCTGTCTTTCTCCATTTTGCCTACTCTGTTCCTAGATTACACATAAGTAGGTCTTCCTAACCTTCAGAAATATACTTCTTTCACATATTCATTTCAAAATGTTAAATACTTGACCAACAGACCTCGAGCTTGGTCATGACACAGAGGGAGCTAGGATCTAACACCAGTTACTGAATGACAAGTCTTCCTAGCAGCAACTAGTTTTAATCTCATAAAAAGCATGCAGTGGCCCAGATCAAACAGTCAATGAGACTATTGGCACACAATACATGTGGCACCAGAGAAGGCAATGGCAGCCCACTCCAGTACTGTTGCCTGGAAAATCCCATGGACAGAGGAGCCTGGTAGGCTGTAGTCCATGGGGTCTCTAGGAGTCAGACACGACTGAAGTGACTAAGCAGCAGCAGCACATGTGACACACAAACCAAGATTGAGTATAGGTAATCAAATGCTGCAGGTTTTAACATCAAGAACCAAATGGATAATCAGTGTTTACCTACAAACATGTATTTGCAATAAATTTTAGGAGTTGTGGAAACGTCTATAACAAATTCTACCAAAAAAAAAATTTTTTTTTCTAAATCACTTCATTCTCTACCCTGTTTGAATTTCCTAACCTACAACTTGTGTCTCCTTCACATTCAACTCCTCATTCTCTCCCTGTCCTAGTCTCATTTGTGATATGGTTCATACTGCAGAATTACATTTTCTGCCCTTTTCTTGCCCTCTTGTTTCTCAAATTTTAAGAAAAGCAGCCTAAAGTACATGTTCAATAACAAGAAGATTATCATGGTGAGTTTTGCATGTGTGTTGGGATTTTTTTGGCTGCAATATATGTGATATTTTCTTAATGTATGCATTTATCATTATATAAAGAAATGATTTATTTCAGAGAAATAAAGGCAGATATCTTGACTTTTCTTTTAATAGTAGGAAACATGGAACAAATATTGTTTTACAAAATCATATTCCAGAGCACTAATTAAAGATTTATTTCATGGACAAATAAACCACCTGCCTCTGCATTCTTTATGGAGATGTTTTGCATTTTCCAATCTCTTCTTTTACACATTCATTAATTACACAGAACAGTGCAGTTTGCATTAGGCATTTTCATATGTATGAAATATTCAGCTTCTACAGAGTTGAGTTAACTTAGCCAGTATGATTCTGAATATTAAGTTGGCACCTCTGCAAAAGCTCAGATATCAATATGTGTATATATATGTATGTATATCTGCATATATATATTTACACTTATGTAAGGATGTCATGAAGCGCCGTATACTTTTCGTTTTTTCTTTTTAGTATCTATTGTTAAAAAAGAAACTTGAGGAATTGTTGCTTAATGTTGAAAAATCATTGCCTTCTTTCTTACATTCACTATGGTGAATATTTATGATGGGTTTTATTCAAAAATCTTAGTTTTATTGATAATTCTAAACTTTATTGCAAATTTTTGTAATAACTGAAACACAGCATGTTCTCTGTAGTAAAACTTGATTTTTTTAGGAACAGTTTAAACTTCTATAATGAGTTTCTGTTATTAGGTTGATAAAGACATTTCTAGAATTTATATTTTGGTTATANTTGATAATTCTAAACTTTATTGCAAATTTTTGTAATAACTGAAACACAGCATGTTCTCTGTAGTAAAACTTGATTTTTTTAGGAATAGTTTAAACTTCTATAATGAGTTTCTGTTATTAGGTTGATAAAGACATTTCTAGAATTTATATTTTGGTTATAATATAGATGGATATTTGTTAATAAAATAACTAATTATAGACCCAAATGTATTACCAAATAAAACAAATGGAAAAAATATAGCTGAGATAATTCTGTTGCTCTTTCAAATTCTCTGCTTGTTTGACAATGATAAATTAGTGCGATCTCAAACTATCCACTCCTCAACAGGTTTTTATGAAGATATTCTTACAAAAGCAATTTCTTAAAATAATAACATGTTGACTACCAATTCCCTATAGAAGCTTGATCACAGTGCAAAAAAAAAAAACAAAAAAACCTGTCAGACTAGTGATATTTTAACAAGTTTATATCACAACTCTCATTTCTTAACAGTTACCAGTAAAACTGCAGACTTTGATTAAAGATAATTTTTTTTATTTATTTATTTTGTTTAAATGGCTAGGTAATACTCCTGAGTTTGATGTAAAATGCTTCACCAGTACTATCCTGTGTCCTTTGATCTACTTGCCCCTCAGGACCCACTACTGAGCTCCTTTTAAGGAAACTGTATTACTCAGGGTAGTTAATAGCTGAGCCACCCCTAAGACACCAAGAAAGATTAGTTGAGACCAGTCCTAAAAGTTTCTGTTGTCAAAGACAGTGGAGATCTATTAGCTATGCTGGATTTTCCAATAATTTATNACTGAGCTCCTTTTAAGGAAACTGTATTACTCAGGGTAGTTAATAGCTGAGCCACCCCTAAGACACCATGAAAGATTAGTTGAGACCAGTTCTAAAAGTTTCTGTTGTCAAAGACAGTGGAGACCTATTAGCTATGCTGGATTTTCCAATAATGTATCTTAGAAAGGTTTAACACATGGAATATCAAATTCTGATACTATATTGTAACATTTGGCAGGGGATTCATTTTCATGAAAAGTACTGCTAAAGGTATCTGTTTTTCAAACTCAGAATTTCTGATCTGTTTACCTCTGCTTCAATTTGTCTCAAACTACTGTATTATTTTTACACTTATCATTTGCTCTCTTATGCTCTACAAACTTTAGATAACTTTAGAAGTCTTATTGTTTTTATCTAGTTTGAGCAAAATGAAATATACATTTCTATTATCTTTAAATTTTTTCTTCCTAGTAAAATAGAATTCAATATAATGCTTTCCAATTTTCATTCAATATTCTAAAACAAATTAAATATACAATAAATAATATATATGCACTACATATTTTATATATTTACATAATAGCATGTATGTATATGGGGCTTCCCTGATGGTTCAACAGTAAAGAATCTGCCTGTAATGCAGGAGTTGCAGATTCGATCCCTGTGTCGGGAATATCCCCTAGAGGAGGGCATGACAACTCACTTCAGTATTTTTGTCTGGAGATTCCCATGGACAGAGGAGCCTTGCAGGCTATAGTCCACAGTATCACAAAGAGTCTGACACTACTGAAGCAAGTGAACACAACATAGCACATGTATGTATATATTGCATATGTATATATCTAAATAAAATCTTGGGTTGAAAAAAATGTAAATATCTCCCAGATTTTTAATATCTGAAGATTCAAATGTATAAAGGTTATTCTCTGCCCATTATTTCCCAACCTTTTTGGCACTAGAGACTGTTTACATGGAGGACAATTTTTCCAGAAACTAGGTTGAGGGGGGATGATTTTGAGATGATTTAAACATATTACATTTATTGTGCATTTTATTTTTATAATTATATCAGTTCCAGATCATCAATCATTAGATCCTGGAGGTTGGGAACCTCTGCTGTAGATTATGAAGTATGTATATGCCTTGTGTGTTTGTGTATGCATATATTCAAAGTGATTTAAAAGTCAAAGTTTTCATAAAGAAAATATTTCTAAAAGATACATAGCAATAATTTAAATTCTGAAACAAATGTAAATATAATTCCCAGTTGCCACCATACAAGTTTGAGAAGTATTTCTCAGAAAAGCAATAAAAACTTCACTTTCTTTAGTTAGTGTTGATCTAAACAGATTGTGAATTAAAATCTGGCCTATAGATAGAGAAGATTGTGGTAGAGCTGATTAGTATTTCAAAGGAATAGGGTGGGATAGGATGAAATATTTCATATGGCTATTAGGACAGCGTAGATTTCAAAATAGGAACTGTCATCTTTGGTTATGATGAAATGACTTGTGCTAGACTAGCCTTTCTATTAAAAACACATTTTAAGTGTATATATAAGTTGTATGAAATAACTCTTTATATGTTGTGCATAAAAAGTGTGACCATTGAGAGATGAGATTGTGAGAGTTAAGTTTTAGGCTTGCATTAGTACCAGCCTGGAAGCATTTTCTTGACTGTAGTATAAGAAGTGAAGGCCAAACAGTACATAGAAGACTCATCAAGCTGAAGAGATAGACTGGATTCAGGGTCACTGAGGCAGTGGGACACAGGGATCTTTAGTGGCAAGAACAATGCAGAGAAGGAACTTCAGAGTCTTCATGGTGTTTGTAGCCAAAAACTAAGCTGTACATTCAAAGGTTGAGATTCATACCCCACCAGCCTCATCTGTTCATGGAATTCTCCAAGCAAAGAATACTGGAGTGGGTAGCCATTCCTTTCTCCAGGGGATCTTCCTAACACAGGGATCCTTAACACAGGTCTCCTGCATTGCAGGCAGATTCTTTACTGTCTGAGCCACTAGGCAAGCCCTTCAGTTCAGTTCAGATCAGATCAGTCGCTCAGTCATGTCTGACTCTTTGAGACCCCATGAATTTCAGCACACCAGGCCTCCCTGTTCATAACCAACTCCCGTAGTTCACTCAGATTCATGTCCATCGAGTCAGTGACGCCATCCTGCCAACTCATCCTCTGTCATCCCCTTCTCCACCTGCCCCCAATCCCTCCCAGCATCAAAACTTTTCCAACGAGTCAACTCTTCACATGAGGTGGCCAAAGTACTGGAGTTTCAGCTTTAGCATCATTCCTTCTAAAGAAATCCCAGGGCTGATCTCCTTCAGAATGGACTGGTTGGATCTCCTTGCAGTCCAAGGGACTCTCAAGAGTCTTCTCCAACACCACAGTTCAAAAGCATCAATTCTTTGGCACTCAGCCTTCTTCATAGTCCAACTCTCACATCCATATATGACAACTGGAAAAATCATAGCCTTGACTAGACGGACTTTAGTCAGCAAAGTAATGTCTCTGCTTTTCAATATGCTATCTAGGTTGGTCATAAGTTTTCGCCCAAGCAGTAAGCATCTTTTAATTTCATAGTTGCAGTCACCATCTGCAGTGAATATGGAGCACCAAAAAATAAAGTCTGACACTGTTTCCACTGTTTCCCCATCTACTTCCCATGAAGTGATGGGACCAGATGCCATGATCTTCGTTTTCTGAAAGTTGAGCTTTAAGCCAACTTTTTCGCTTTCCTGTTTCACTTTCATCAAGAGGCTTTTTAGTTTCTCTTCACTTTCTGCCATAAAGGTGTTGTCATCTGCATATCTGAGGTTACTGATATTTCTCC
>SJYW01035089.1:0-12631 GCA_006410735.1 Raphicerus campestris
TGGGGTTGCACAGAGTCGGACACGACTGAAGTGACTTAGCAGCAGCAGCAGCAGCAGCAACATAAGCGACTAAACCACCATCACAATGGTGCCCAATTAGACATTCCTTCAACCAGAATGGAAAAATAGAAAGTGAATTGGATGTTTAGTTAAACCAGAATCAAACAAAACAAATATTGCCCCAAATAAGGATTTCCCTGGTGGTCCACTGGCTAAGACTCTCCACTCCCTATGCAGGGAACCTGTGTTCCATCTCTGGTCACAGAACTAGATGCCACATGCTAAAACTAACGACCTTGTGTGCCACAACTAAGGCAGCCAAATAAATAAATAGATATTTCAAAAACAGAACAGTGCATCAAATAATGCATATGTAACACTCGAGTGCTGCTCTTACTAAATGTCCTCAATTCTGAGCTAAATTGCCTGTTTTCTACTGCACTCCCATTTGAAAGTTACTTGTCCAACATCTTTATATTTTAATTTGTGCAGAAAGTTAAAAAAATATACTCAGCTTCATTCTTGCTTTTAATAGCCTGTAGCAAAATGGATAATCATAACTAATATTGAATACTTACTATACTAGATATTATTCTAAATGGTTTACATGACATTTAATTTAATCATTATTTGAACTGATTATAGTCTATGTAAAGATGACAGAAGAGAAATTTTAAGTCACTTCTATATGGTGAAAGTGAGGGATGAATAACACAGAATGGCCCCAGAAGTCATATTCTCGACTACTACTCCATATTCCTGTATCTAACATGTTTCATATGTCCTAGGGTTTATATGTATCCTGTGCTAAGTCACTTCAGTTGAGTCCCACTGTTTGTGATCCTATGGGCTATAGCCCGCCAGGACCCTCTGTCAGTGGAATTCTCCAGGAAAGAATTCTGGAGTGTGTAGCCATTCACTTCTCCAGGGGATCTCCCTGACCCAGGGATTGAACCCAGGTCTCCTGCATTTCAGGCAGAATCTTTACTGTCTGAGCCACCAGGGATGCGTTTTACCTACATATTATTTTATTTGGAGCTAAATCCCATAACATAGACATAAGAAGCAATTGTCAATGGTCTCACAATTTCTAAGTGCTAACTTTATCGATAGCACCCAACCCCAAATTTATCCAAGGTTCAGGGCTTTTTCTATTACACTGGACCGCAATTTAGATAATCTTATACGTTCTCTAAAACTCTTACTTTCTTAATTGTTGTAGGTCATCATTTTTACCACTTTTCCTTCTACTTATATCCTCTGTTTTGTTCATAGTTCCTGCTCAGTCCCAAAATACCTTCTATAGCTATGACAACAAACATTCTGGTGCATTGCAAGTGTTCTTTTCTACAGATCTCCATTTATATGTGACATTCATAAACCACTATCTATCCATAGTCAATGAAATTGTCACTGTTTTTATATACACATGTAAGCATGCTATGTCTATTTTACAGATTTGAAGTCAATATTGCCATTTAAAATGAAAAACAAAAATATTAACTAACATTCCTTTGTTCTCTTTGCTGTAGGCTACTAATAACAGAAATGAAGGTGATTATGTTTCATATGTTACTGCACAAATCCCATCATCTCCCAGATAAACAATGAAATTTGACAATTAACTTTCAAATAGGTGCTCTATGGAAAAGCCAAACTGCTAATTTACTAAGATTAGACTTGAGGACTTTCAGAAAGGATGACACTGGATTTTTAATATGAATTATTTGATTCATTATACTTGTTTTTATGTTCTTTTATTTTGTTTTACTACTCCCAAATCACTTGCAATTTCCCTGTGGTCATGTAGTTAGCCCTGTCCCTTATATTTGCTGTATTTCTTTATAAGTCCCTTTCTTGTTACTATTATCTCTCTGAACATATGCATGCATGTATGTGCATTTTAAATTATAGATTAGCATTTTAAGGAAAAAAACACTGACATGCCGAGCAACGATTCCTCATATCCTACACTGAAGGCAATGAGGCCCTTCAGAAATCGGTGCTTGGGCTGCTTTAATGCTCTGGGTCATTTCACAGCCCGACAAGTAAATCCTACAATAATCCATCTTGCTGTGACAGGGAAATGCAACATCTTATATTTTAATAATATCCCAAGAAAATCCAACTCTACAACTCAGTAGAAGAGAAGGTATAAAATCATCTCCTATTAACTCAGAGCATTAATTTTCATTGCACATTGTGCTCCCGTTGGATAACAGATTTTTTCATAATTATTTTTTGATCATTATTTTAATCAGTATTTTAAAATATCTTGGGTTGTTTCTCTAGGTTAAGCACTCTGCTTTTCCTGATGGAGAAGAAAATAAATACAACAGAAGTGACTGACTACTTGCAACTTGTTATTAAATCTGTTATTTTTTCTTTCATGTATTAATAACTAAAATTTTTTAAAGATTTGACTGCATGTCAGAACTATTCAAAGTGCTTGAACTTTGAAAAAAATATCATGCTGTCTTTCCCTTTTTGGTGCTTATGTCTTGTACAGAAGATATGTTAATCAATGAGTTAAGAAGGCTTTCTAGACTATGCGTAGTGTATTGTGAGAACAGAGTGCAAATAAATCAAGGAAATTTAGTTCACAAATACATTTTAGTAAACAAATTAACATATCATATTATTTATCTGTATAAAAGGTTTTCACTTAAAAGCACTTATTGGCATTAACATTTTCTTTGACTTTTATTTTGACTTTTTTCCCCAGAATATAATAAAATTAGATGTGCAATAAAATACAATAAAATTAATGACTCAGTTGTGTCTGAGTCTTTATGACCCTATGGACTATAACACTCCAGGCTCTTCTGCCCTTGGGATTTTCCAGGCAAGAGTACTGGAGTGGGTTTCCATTTCCTTCTCCAGGGGATCTTCCTGCTCCAGGAATCAAACCTGTGTCTCCTGCATTGGCCGGTGGATTATTTTACCACTGAGACACCTGGGAACCCCTACAATAAAAATATAGCCTTTTGTTTAGATTGTTCCTGGCATCATCACTAATACCATTAAAGAAAAAAAGAATGTGTATGGTCTCCTTCTCACTAGTGATAGTGTTAGGAGTGATCTAGCGTTAAATTGGCTCTTCCCAGGTGGTGCAGAGGTAAAGAACCTACCTGCCAGTGAAGGAGATGCAAGGGACTTGGGTTCAATCCCTAGGTCAGGAAGATCCTCGGGAGGAGGAAATGGCAACGTATTCCAGTGTTCTTGCCTGGAGAGTCCAATGGACAGAGGAACCTGGCACCATCCATAGGGTCTCAAAGAGTCAGACATGACTGAAGCGACTTAGCTCGAAGATCTGGTCCCTGTGATGAAAATGCTAGAGAGTGACTAAATTCACCTCTCCACCTTCAGCTAGTCTATCTATTTCTGTTATGGCAAAAATTAAACAAATTCATGATCTGTGCTTATGAAATCCCTTAATTTTGATCTGATAAAGAAGTTATGTCTTGGTGACCTAAATTTAGTTCCTTAGTGTGTTATGGAAACCATATAGTAATTATGAGTATTATATGCAAATATAAATATAGGGTAGCAAAGCACACAGGTGCATAAGTGAATCTTGTTTATTCACATCCATGATTCATTGTCCAACTGAACCTGAAGTAAAAAACACATATTCAGAGAGAAAAAATTCCTATTATTCCTTTGTTTTGGTTGATTAGTCAATTTATTGTTTACTTCCCTGGGAGCTCAGACAGTAAAGAATCTGGCTGCAAGGCAGGAGACCCGGATTCAATCCCTGGGTCAGGAAGATCCTCTGGAGATGGAAATGGCTACCCACTCCAGTATTCTTGCCTGGAGAATTCCACAGACAGAGGAGCCTGGTGGGCCATAGTCCATGAGGNTTATCTCGGCCATATTTGATGACTGAGTTAACTACTGCTCAATCATGATCGTAGTAGCTCTATTGGTAAAGAATCTGTCTGCAATATAGAAGACCTGGGTTCAATTCCTGGATCAGGAAGATCCCCTGGAGAAGGAAAGGGCAATTCATTCCAGTAATCTGACCTGGAAAAGCCCATGAACAGAGGAGCCTGGAGGGCTACAGTCCATGGGGTCGCAAGAGTTGGACAATGGCACCCCACTCCAGTACTCTTGCCTGGAAAATCCCATGGCGGAGGAGCCTGGAAGGCTGCAGTCCATGGGGTCGTGAAGAGTGACTTCACTTTCACTTTCTGCTTTCATACATTGGAGAAGGAAATGGCAACCCACTCCAGTGTTCTTGCCTGGAGAATCCCAGGGACGGGGGAGCCTGGTGGGCTGCCATCTATGGGGTTGCACAGAGTCGGACACGACTGAAGTGACTTAGCAGCAGCAGCAGCAGCAGCAACATAAGCGACTAAACCACCATCACAATGGTGCCCAATTAGACATTCCTTCAACCAGAATGGAAAAATAGAAAGTGAATTGGATGTTTAGTTAAACCAGAATCAAACAAAACAAATATTGCCCCAAATAAGGATTTCCCTGGTGGTCCACTGGCTAAGACTCTCCACTCCCTATGCAGGGAAACTGTGTTCCATCTCTGGTCACAGAACTAGATGCCACATGCTAAAACTAACGACCTTGTGTGCCACAACTAAGGCAGCCAAATAAATAAATAGATATTTCAAAAACAGAACAGTGCATCAAATAATGCATATGTAACACTCGAGTGCTGCTCTTACTAAATGTCCTCAATTCTGAGCTAAATTGCCTGTTTTCTACTGCACTCCCATTTGAAAGTTACTTGTCCAACATCTTTATATTTTAATTTGTGCAGAAAGTTAAAAAAATATACTCAGCTTCATTCTTGCTTTTAATAGCCTGTAGCAAAATGGATAATCATAACTAATATTGAATACTTACTATACTAGATATTATTCTAAATGGTTTACATGACATTTAATTTAATCATTATTTGAACTGATTATAGTCTATGTAAAGATGACAGAAGAGAAAATTTAAGTCACTTCTATATGGTGAAAGTGAGGGATGAATAACACAGAATGGCCCCAGAAGTCATATTCTCGACTACTACTCCATATTCCTGTATCTAACATGTTTCATATGTCCTAGGGTTTATATGTATCCTGTGCTAAGTCACTTCAGTTGAGTCCCACTGTTTGTGATCCTATGGGCTATAGCCCGCCAGGACCCTCTGTCAGTGGAATTCTCCAGGAAAGAATTCTGGAGTGTGTAGCCATTCACTTCTCCAGGGGATCTCCCTGACCCAGGGATTGAACCCAGGTCTCCTGCATTTCAGGCAGAATCTTTACTGTCTGAGCCACCAGGGATGCGTTTTACCTACATATTATTTTATTTGGACCTAAATCCCATAACATAGACATAAGAAGCAATTGTCAATGGTCTCACAATTTCTAAGTGCTAACTTTATCGATAGCACCCAACCCCAAATTTATCCAAGGTTCAGGGCTTTTTCTATTACACTGGACCGCAATTTAGATAATCTTATACGTTCTCTAAAACTCTTACTTTCTTAATTGTTGTAGGTCATCATTTTTACCACTTTTCCTTCTACTTATATCCTCTGTTTTGTTCATAGTACCTGCTCAGTCCCAAAATACCTTCTATAGCTATGACAACAAACATTCTGGTGCATTGCAAGTGTTCTTTTCTACAGATCTCCATTTATATGTGACATTCATAAACCACTATCTATCCATAGTCAATGAAATTGTCACTGTTTTTATATGCACATGTAAGCATGCTATGTCTATTTTACAGATTTGAAGTCAATATTGCCATTTAAAATGAAAAACAAAAATATTAACTAACATTCCTTTGTTCTCTTTGCTGTAGGCTGCTAATAACAGAAATGAAGGTGATTATGTTTCATATGTTACTGCACAAATCCCATCATCTCCCAGATAAACAATGAAATTTGACAATTAACTTTCAAATAGGTGCTCTATGGAAAAGCCAAACTGCTAATTTACTAAGATTAGACTTGAGGACTTTCAGAAAGGATGACACTGGATTTTTAATATGAATTATTTGATTCATTATACTTGTTTTTATGTTCTTTTATTTTGTTTTACTACTCCCAAATCACTTGCAATTTCCCTGTGGTCATGTAGTTAGCCCTGTCCCTTATATTTGCTGTATTTCTTTATAAGTCCCTTTCTTGTTACTATTATCTCTCTGAACATATGCATGCATGTATGTGCATTTTAAATTATAGATTAGCATTTTAAGGAAAAAAACACTGACATGCCGAGCAACGATTCCTCATATCCTACACTGAAGGCAATGAGGCCCTTCAGAAATCGGTGCTTGGGCTGCTTTAATGCTCTGGGTCATTTCACAGCCCGACAAGTAAATCCTACAATAATCCATCTTGCTGTGACAGGGAAATGCAACATCTTATATTTTAATAATATCCCAAGAAAATCCAACTCTACAACTCAGTAGAAGAGAAGGTATAAAATCATCTCCTATTAACTCAGAGCATTAATTTTCATTGCACATTGTGCTCCCGTTGGATAACAGATTTTTTCATAATTATTTTTTGATCATTATTTTAATCAGTATTTTAAAATATCTTGGGTTGTTTCTCTAGGTTAAGCACTCTGCTTTTCCTGATGGAGAAGAAAATAAATACAACAGAAGTGACTGACTACTTGCAACTTGTTATTAAATCTGTTATTTTTTCTTTCATGTATTAATAACTAAAATTTTTTAAAGATTTGACTGCATGTCAGAACTATTCAAAGTGCTTGAACTTTGAAAAAAATATCATGCTGTCTTTCCCTTTTTGGTGCTTATGTCTTGTACAGAAGATATGTTAATCAATGAGTTAAGAAGGCTTTCTAGACTATGCGTAGTGTATTGTGAGAACAGAGTGCAAATAAATCAAGGAAATTTAGTTCACAAATACATTTTAGTAAACAAATTAACATATCATATTATTTATCTGTATAAAAGGTTTTCACTTAAAAGCACTTATTGGCATTAACATTTTCTTTGACTTTTATTTTGACTTTTTTCCCCAGAATATAATAAAATTAGATGTGCAATAAAATACAATAAAATTAATGACTCAGTTGTGTCTGAGTCTTTATGACCCTGTGGACTATAACACTCCAGGCTCTTCTGCCCTTGGGATTTTCCAGGCAAGAGTACTGGAGTGGGTTTCCATTTCCTTCTCCAGGGGATCTTCCTGCTCCAGGAATCAAACCTGTGTCTCCTGCATTGGCCGGTGGATTATTTTACCACTGAGACACCTGGGAACCCCTACAATAAAAATATAGCCTTTTGTTTAGATTGTTCCTGGCATCATCACTAATACCATTAAAGAAAAAAAGAATGTGTATGGTCTCCTTCTCACTAGTGATAGTGTTAGGAGTGATCTAGCGTTAAATTGGCTCTTCCCAGGTGGTGCAGAGGTAAAGAACCTACCTGCCAGTGAAGGAGATGCAAGGGACTTGGGTTCAATCCCTAGGTCAGGAAGATCCTCGGGAGGAGGAAATGGCAACATATTCCAGTGTTCTTGCCTGGAGAGTCCAATGGACAGAGGAACCTGGCACCATCCATAGGGTCTCAAAGAGTCAGACATGACTGAAGCAACTTAGCTCGAAGATCTGGTCCCTGTGATGAAAATGCTAGAGAGTGACTAAATTCACCTCTCCACCTTCAGCTAGTCTATCTATTTCTGTTATGGCAAAAATTAAACAAATTCATGATCTGTGCTTATGAAATCCCTTAATTTTGATCTGATAAAGAAGTTATGTCTTGGTGACCTAAATTTAGTTCCTTAGTGTGTTATGAAAACCATAATTATGAATATTATATGCAAATATAAATATAGGGTAGCAAAGCACACAGGTGCATAAGTGAATCTTGTTTATTCACATCCATGATTCATTGTCCAACTGAACCTGAAGTAAAAAACACATATTCAGAGAGAAAAAATTCCTATTATTCCTTTGTTTTGGTTGATTAGTCAATTTATTGTTTACTTCCCTGGGAGCTCAGACAGTAAAGAATCTGGCTGCAAGGCAGGAGACCCGGATTCAATCCCTGGGTCAGGAAGATCCTCTGGAGATGGAAATGGCTACCCACTCCAGTATTCTTGCCTGGAGAATTCCACAGACAGAGGAGCCTGGTGGGCCATAGTCCATGAGGCCACAGAGAGTCAGACACAACTGAGCAACTCTCACATACACACACATAATATCAGCATTCACAAAACCCATATTTATTATCAAATACTGTAAAATACATTTTCTTTTTTTCCAGAGAATGAGTGATTTATACAAATTAGAGTCTATTGGTCACACTATGTGAACTTGCAAACTTATATTTAGTTAAGGGGATGACTGAACAGCTTTACCTCACTTGGGAATTCTCATCCACTGATGATGGCTGCCTATGTTTCACGAACTATGAAGCTAAATCTGAACTCTGTAAGGAGCGCCTGAGGTAATTAGGAATGGCTTGCATGAAGGAAGGAAACATGGTATCAGCATGCATGCCAAATATATCACATGTTTCTTCTAATTCTTTCAGGACTATTTCATTATGAAGAGTAAACTGATTTACTAAGAAGTAGGTTTAAGTTTTCATTTCTTTGAACTAACACCAACAAAAATTGTTCTCCATTTTCGTTGAGATAGATATGTCTACTGTGATGTCTTATCTTGTGCTATTTTTAATTTTCTAAACAGCTGTTTCCCCTAAAAATAAGACATCCCCCTAAATTTTCCTTTGTATTACAGTAGTTTATGGAAGAGAATAACAGGGTCATAAAAGCATCATTTTTTTTCTCAGTTTGATTAAAAAAAAAAAGAAGTATGTTGATTTACAATACTGTGTTTTTTTCAGATATATAACAAAGTGATTCAGATATATATATATAAAATACATACACACATTTTTCAGAATATTTTCCCCTACAGGGTTTACAACATATTGAATTGAACACTGATTCAATTACAAGACATTGAATACTGATTCCTGTGTATACAGTAAAAGATTGTATGCTGCTGCTATTGCTAAGTCACGTCAGTCGTGTCCGACTC
Source organism: Raphicerus campestris (assembly GCA_006410735.1). Classification (NCBI taxonomy): domain Eukaryota; kingdom Metazoa; phylum Chordata; class Mammalia; order Artiodactyla; family Bovidae; genus Raphicerus; species Raphicerus campestris. The sequence goes on from SJYW01035089.1 coordinate 9,042, forward strand.
TGTGTGACCCCATGGACGGCAGCCCACCAGGCTCCCCTGTCCCTGGGATTCTCCAGGCAAGAACACTGGAGTGGGTTGCCATTTCCTTCTCCAGTGCAGGAAAGCGAAAAGTGAAAGTGAAGTTGCTCAGTCATGTCTGACTCTTCGCGACCCCATGGACTGTAGCCTACCAGGCTCCTCCATCCATGGGATTTCCCAGGCAAGAGTACTGGAGTGGGTTGCCATTGCCTTCTCCGAAAGATTATATACAGATATGTTAATCCTATACTCCTAGTTTACCTATACCCCATTGGTATCTCCCCTTTGATAACTATACATTTGTTTTCTATGTACTTGAATTCATTTCTGTTTTTTATATGGGCACATTTGTATTTTTTAGATTACAGATATAAGTGATACCATATAATACTTGTGTCTATCTGTTTTACTTATTAAGATATCCTCTACAACTATCCATTTTGCTGCAGATGACATTTCATTCTTTTTATGGCTGAGTAATATTTCATGTATGTATATACTACATCTTCTTTAGCCAACTGACAGTCACCTGGATTGTTTCCATGTCTTTGTTATTATAAATAGTGTTGCTGTGAACATTGGGGTGTATGTATTTTTTTGAATTAGAATTTTCAACATTTTTCACGTGTATGTTCAGGACTGGAATTTCTGACTCACATGGTAGCTCCATTTTTAGTTTTTTAAAGGAACCTTCATACAGTCTTCCACAGTGACTGCGTCAATTCATAAATATATCATAAATAATAACTTTGCTGGGTAGAATATCCTAGGTTGCAGATTTTTCCCTCACAAGATTTTCAATATATCATGCCACTGTTTTCTGGCCTGCAAAGTTTCTGCAGAGAAATCAGCTGATAACTTCATGAGGATTCCCTTGTAAATGACTCTTTTTCTTTTGATGCCTTTAGAATCCTCTCTTTATCTTTAAATTTGGTGTTTTAGTTATGAAATGTTTTTGGTGTGGGTCTGTTTGGGTTCATCTTATTTGGGACCCTGTTTTCTTCTATGTCAAGATTTCTGTTTTCCTTCTTTAGCTATGGGACATTCTTAGCCATAATTTCTTCAAATACATTTCCAATCTTTTTTTTTCACTTTCTTTTCCTTCTGGAACCCCTTTATGTTTAGACATTGTTTGTATTATCTCATAAATCTCATTTGTTTGGATGATTTCCCTTATTCTGTCTTCAAGATTGCTTCTTTGTTCTGTACATTTAGCTTGTTATTCACTGCTTCTAAATTGGACTTTATTTCAGCAATTGAGTTATGTAATTTTTATTGGTGACTTGTATTTCAATCAATAATGCTTTTTAAATTCCTTTAGATTTTATTACCTCGTTTTTGAAAACGAGTTCTAGTAGATCAGTGAGGTCTCTTTATTTGTTCTTTCAGGGCCTTTATTTTGTTCCTTTTGTTGAAAGTAGTTCCTTGGCTTTTTCATTTCACTTTATCTGTATGACTTTAGGAGGAACAGTTTACCTGCTTTGGTCTTGAAGGTGTGTCTTTATTTTGGCACGCGAGCTGGCTTCAGTATGGTCACCAGCTATGTGATTCTGCTCAGAAGCAGCCCCACATCACCTCCCTTTCTCTGTTGTATTGGTCCAAGATCTAGTGCTAGGCTGGGGCTGGCGGTTGGGGTGTTGTGGCTTTAGGAACTGAGGTGGCTGTGCTGCCCTCTGAGATCTGGGCTGCCTCCACCAGGACTCTCTGCCCCAGATCTAGTGCTAAGCTGTGGTGCAGAGTGGTCAGAGACAGAATGCTTTTGCTGGAAAATCAACCACTTTACTGGGATGCTGACAATAGCCATTGTGACCTCACCTGGGCCACACCCCAGACCCTCCAGGGTTGTCCCCGTATAGCTAGATGAGTCCTCTCCCAGGGAACACACAATTTAGAGCTTGGCCACTGCATGTCCTTGTGGCACTGCCCTATGCACTGACAGTGGACTCTGTCTCCACCTGGATCCCAACCCAGACACCCTAGTCTGTCTCCGCACAGCTAGACTTAGTTTCTACCATAATCTCTCCCCAGGGTGTGTTGTGGAGTGAGCTGGACCTGGGTTGGTAAGCACAGCAAGGAGGCAGCCCCAGTGCCTGGCCCTCGCTGCCCTCATTGTTGGCAAGCCACATGTACACACTCCTTGAGAGTGAAGTGGAGGTTTCTCCGATACTCTGTGTGCCTCCGTGGATTTTCCTGTAGGTCAAGTGTTTGTCTCTTCTGTGCAGAACCCCAGAACTAGAGTGTGCAGATTGTGACTCGACCTACTTACTCCCCAGAGCAAGGGTCCAAACTTGTAGACTTCTTTTCCATACACATCCCTCCCTGGGGCACAGGTCCTGACCCAGTGCCTTTTTGTCCATCCTACCTGGTTACATGGAGACCTTTCTTGCAGATACAGCTGTTTGGGAGTTCTTCCAGTTACAAGTTAGTTTTCCATGAGAATTGTTCCACAGGTAGGTGTGTTTTTGATGTGTTGGTCAGGGGAGGTGAGTTCCATGTCCTCCTACTCTGCCATCTTGATCCTCCTCCCCAAATAACTTTATGGTAAATATGCTTAATATGACTTATAGAAAATGAATCATTAGACCATTTCTGTACAAGATACACTATTCCTTGCTAATCTCTTTATCCAAGGGAAAATATAACCTATGATAATCCTGTAGTATTGGCATAAAGATCAGATGGGACCATATTAATAAAAGCACTTTGGAAAAATATATGAATGCAGGATATTTTATTACTTATTTGATTATCATTGAGTGAAGTGATATAAAAAAATGCTCAGAAAACAATTTCTGAAGGCACTATTAGTTGGGTGGGTGATAAACTGATAGATATCCATATTGCATTTTCATATGGACCCATGCTTTGATTTTCATATGAATTTACACAGTACAATAATATAAAATTTTACTATATTGGTTTTTCTTTTGAATTATCCTTATTATAAGGAAAATTGAAAGTTTAACAAGACCCAAGGGATGTGTTATATCCTTAACACATAGAGGAAAATTATGTTCCCAGCTACCACCCGTTAAGGAATATTCAGCCCAAGCTCCCTTTCCCATCAGTCAGGCTGACAGCATCTCAAGTCAAAAAATATAGCAATCTGCCTACAAAATAGAATTTCCCCAAATGTGGTGAACANTTAACACATAGAGGAAAATTATGTTCCCAGCTACCACCCGTTAAGGAATATTCAGCCCAAGCTCCCTTTCCCATCAGTCAGGCTGACAGCATCTCAAGTCAAAAAATATAGCAATCTGCCTACAAAATAGAATTTCCCCAAATGTGGTGAACATAGTCATGCCTTTCCTGACTGTTCTAAAACCAACAAAGAGAAGTAATAACAACAGTAGAACACCACCACCAAAAAGACACGAACAAAGCAACTTTAATTTTCCACCATTCCTAAGTTAGGGAGTAGAGTTCACTGTCACTTATGAATTTCATTGGCAATTTCTAATATTTTGTGTAAACTACTTGATGGTAATTGACAGGCCACCGTGTGGGGACACAGGATGTTTTTAAGTCTGCTACCATAAGCCAGCGATCACTGGGATCTCACAGTGTGG
>SJYW01035094.1:0-12427 GCA_006410735.1 Raphicerus campestris
TAGAAGATTTCAAAGGAAAAAAGTCTTTGTGGAAACAATGACGCTAACTTCTCTTCTACAGTTAACCACAGTCATTGCCTCGTTCTAATGAATTATAAACCTACCTTTCTTACTCAGTTCAAATAGCTGCCAGAGTTCTATTACATGGTGCCAAAGATTATGACAGTTTCTTCAGGAAAAAAAAAAATGCTGACTACCACACTAAAAACAAACCAGACTATATATGTTATTGTCATACTTATCCATGAGCATTTACATGTTGTATTATAGAAGAAGTAGTGACTAATGTTGTGACAAGTTAAATAACATACCAAGCAATGTACATAAGGGCCACAGAAGCCAATGACAATAGAAGCATTTTCTGCTGCTGCTAAGTCACTTCAGTCGTGTCCAACTCTGTGCGACCCCACAGATGGCAGCCAACCAGACTCCTCTGTCCCTGGGATTCTCCAGGCAAGAATACTAGAGTGGGTTGCCATTTCCTTCTCCAATGCATGCATGCATACTAAGTGCTTCAGTCGAGTGCGACTCTGTGCGACCCCATGGACAGCAGCCCACCAGGCTCCTCTGTCCACAGGATTCTCTAGGCAAGAGTACTGGAGTGGGTTGCCATTTCCTTCTCCAAAGAAGCATTTTCTACTTCTCTGCAAATCAAAAAATAAGTTTTTAAGTTTCTCTTCTAAATGCAAATAACCAAGCGACTTAATATTTTCATTAAACCATTAATACAATAACAATTTCTAGAGACTCTGTGGAACTACCTTGAGACTACTTACTTCCTCCATTACTCTTTAAGCTGCTTAATATTTTCAACTATTTGGAACTGAAAATCCAATTTCTGTCCTAGTAACATTCCTGCCAATTCAGTACATGTAATGATGCTAAGAATACCATGTTCTGAGCCACTTTCCAATACAGACCCAAGATTTCCCAGAGCACATCGTATCTTAATGTANTTCTGTGGAACTACCTTAAGACTACTTACTTCCTCCATTACTCTTTAAGCTGCTTAATATTTTCAACTACTTGGAACTGAAAATCCAATTTCTGTCCTAGTAACATTCCTGCCAATTCAGTACATATAATGATGCTAAGAATACCATGTTCTGAGCCACTTTCCAATACAGACCCAAGATTTCCCAGAGCACATCGTATCTTAATGTATTACCATGGAAATGTCCTGCTTCTGCCATGGTATCCCATCATCAATTGCCTCACACTCCTGTACCGCCATGATCTGGAACTCTGCATATCAGCCAAGCTCTTTTTTTTTTTTTGCCATCCACCCTTTCCTTGAGTGGTCTTGCACCCTAAGATCCAGCCACAGGGAACTACTTGTAGCTCTCTGAACAAACCATGCTATAATTCTCTAGTGACAATATCATTACCATACCACTACTTGTACCTACTATTTCGAATGTGCAAAGCATGATTACATGATTAAGCACTTTACATGCATTATCTCAGTTAACCTTCAACAACCCTGTGTTATTACCCCCAGTTTGGACTTCCCTGGTGGCTCAGATGGTAAAGCATCTGTCTACAATGCGGGAGACCTGGGTTCAAGCCCTGGGTTGGGAAGATCCCCTGGAGAAGGAAACGGCAATCCACTCCAGTACTGTTGCCTGGAAAATCCCATGGACAGAGGAGCCTGGTACTCTATAGTCTATGGGGTCGCAAAGAGTCAGACACGACTGAGTGACTTCACTTCACCCCCAGTTTAGATAAGGACCCTGAAACTCAGAAGATAAACTAGCCAAAGTCAAATCAAGGAAATGGCAGAATCAGCATGGATCACCCAAAAGCACTAACCACTTTACAATTCTACCTTATTCAGCTGCTTTTCTGCAAAGAACTGTCTTTCTAGTCTTTTCCACTTGACAAATTCATTCATCAAGCCTTAGCTCAGGCATTTCCTCCTCTCTTGGAAGCCTTCTCAACCCCCCACCCTCACATCCTAAACTGAGTTAAGTGCCTCTCCACTGTACTCCCATCTCTGTGCTAATGTTATTGCACTTCCACATTTTTGCAGCTCCAACACATTTGACCCTGATGCAATTACAATTACCTGGGGAGCTTTTAAAAGTCCTGAGGCTCAGACCACACCCCAGAACAATTAAATCAGAATCTCCAGGCATTGTTTTTTTTTTTTTTTTTAAACTTCCCCAACTTATCCCAATGTATAACTAGAAGAACCACCGCTGTGCCTCTAATTAAATATCTGTCTTCCCCACTAGACTGGGAGCTCCTTGAAGGCACCAACTGTCTTCTCATATTCCTAGTCATAAACCTGGCACAATAAAAGTTTGATGAATGAGTTTTCGTCCAACATCTGACACAGAGTTTCTAATTCCCAGTAACTGTTTCTCTTTCTCTAACAAGAAGTACGCTACTGAAAATGCCCAGCTTACACCTGACTGTTAAAGATGTTTTCCTCTGGAGTCAAAGGTATCAATAAGTCACACCTGCTGACAACAGTCTCTGCTCTTAAATACGAAAAAAATAACACACAAGCAGTTAAAATGTGTTTGAAGGAAGGGAGGTCTGCTCAGTTCTTGCCTCTGGGAGAATGAAGACTGAGTAAGCCAAGAGAGATTTCTATTCAATACCACCCTCTTCTGAACAGACTTTCGGCGATGCCCTGGAAGGGCCATGCTCAGTGCTCAGGGCCATGTCATCAACATGATTAAGTACACTCAGCTTGAAGTCATGAAACAGACAAAAGCTCTGACAATATTCAGACAGCAGGAAAGCTAATTTTTTTCTTTAAAAAGCATCATGCTATTGATCACTCTACTGGATCATCAGCTTTCAATTAGGACCTACTTTTCTTCGATTACAACGTATTATGATATTAGGAGAAAAATGTAACACTAACTCCTCACAAGATGAATCTTTGCTGTGTAACGTAACCATGCCATAATGCTAGGCCCTCATACCTTTAAGTGTTATTTACAAGTACTAAATGAGACACACACAGTACTGGGACCCCTTATTTTACAGCTATCAGATCTTCACACCAGTTAGTATTCTAGAGCAAAACAGCAGCCTATTCTCTATGGACTAGGGTAAAACCTCTGCACACTGTCTCCTTAGTTACAAACTGATATGCTGAGGGGGCTGAGGTATTTCAAATTTCATACCAACTGAACTGTCTTAAAGTTGACAACACGGTCAAAAGCAACTGTATACACCGCAGAATGTGCTAGCAAACATCACCTAATAAACATTGATTCCTTTAAGCTAGATAAACACACAAAAAGGTAGTGTTAATATTTCCAACAAGTCTCCATTTGTTTCAATAGCCTCTGAAATTAAAGCTGTTTTTCCAGGGTGAAAATGCTGTATCAAAGGGTGCTCTCTAACCCATAACAAGTTAACACCTCCATAGAAGAATGCTGTCATTGTCGAGACTTGTCAGAAAATGATTAACTTAGTTGTGTAATTATACAAACATGTCATTTCAAGATTTTGCACTTAACTTTTCATTTCTAATAATGTTCTCAGGATCAGATGAATAAAGATACACAGATATTGCTGTGAAAGGAGTTACAAAGTTTTACCTTACCCATTGATTCCTATGGAAAGATTCTTAGGCCACGATGTGCAAAGCAAGTTAACTGGAAGAAGTCAAGCTGGATCCCAAGCAGACAGAGCCTGCGTGCCCCTCCACAATGTACAGTACTCCATGTACTTTTAATAAGTTCTCTCCTGCGCTGAGCAACAGTGCAAAATCTAGACTCTCCAATCATATTAAGAGCATCAGCAAAGACGGCATCTATTTCCTTATTAATAAGTACCTTTGCCCGTAATTTTTTTAAAAGCCTCCCCTAAGTTTTCTTCTGCTCTTTCTGAACAATTTACTCCTAAAACTATCATGTGGGCAGAGCAGGGCAGATGCCCACGTTGGCAATGGCTCAGCATGAGATGTTAAAGCCTGAGCAGGTGAGGAAAATGTCTCCCCAGAGAGGTGACCAGACAAGTGACATCAGATCATGAGCAAGGCCCACAGTGGGAGGTGGCCTGGCCAATATAATGTCAAATCAGAAGGAATGAGGAAGGCTTCTTCTGAGGGGAAGCACCCTGGGATGAGAAGCCAGAACCTGAGTGGGGGTGAAGAAGAGGATCAGTGCTCAAGGGCAGCAACAACCAGGATGTTAAAACACAAGTAGAGCGTGAACAGCACCCCATGGAGGGACAGTCCAGCATGAATGTCAGAGCCCAAGAGAGTGAGGAGCATGTCCAAGCACAGGGACCCTAGAGACAGGTGGTGAGCCAGAGCTGGGATGAGGAGGCTGACGATGTGGGGTCGGAGAAGACTTGCCCAGCATAGTGGGGATTCAGAGGGCATTTGGGGCATCCACAGGGCAGCGGGACAGCCAAAGTGAAAGTGTTAGTCACTCAGTCGTTCCCGACTCTTTGTGACCCCATGGACTGTAGCCCAATGCCAGGCTCCTTTGTCCATGGGATAAGAACACTGGAGCGGGTTGCCATTTCCTTCTCTAGGGGATCTTCCCAACCTAGGGACTGAACCTGGGTTTTCTGCATTGCAGGCAGACTCTTTACTTCCTGAGTCACCTGGGAAACCCCAGGGGGAGAGCAGGGTCATGTCAAACCGTCAGCCTAGGCACTGTGACCCCAGGAAAGCAAGGTGAATGTGGAGAGCATCCACACAGGACAGAGGTGATGGAGAAGCACACTCAATGCAAGTCCAAGACAAGTAAGACAGGCCAAGTTTCTCACAGATGCAACTACCAGAAAACTAGAATGAACTCTATGGAGTTGGATTTGGACATATTAGTCTGAACTCAAGGTTTTCAATAAATGTATACTAGAGAACTGTAAATATACCCTGACTAATACACACCTACTTCCTTGGCAGGAACACCACCCAATAGCAATGAATATATCCAGTAACCAGACCTTGGATTCTAAATACAATCATCCTCTAAAAGGAACCAGGGGTCCTTAGAGAAATACCGGATTCCAGGGCTGGGGCAGAGAAAGTTCAGGATGAGACTGCAACATCTTATTGTACTAGAAAAAGAAGTGCTCAAAGAATGATGGGGAGATGTCTAAAGGAGTCAAGAGACAGCTTTATAAGGCTCCCACTGCCAGTCTGGGTAAGGTGAGCATCAAAATCAATAATGATATTGACAGATTATTAAACAATCAAACAAACAGAAAACCACAACACCCCATTGATGGAAAGGAAAAAGTTGACAATTTAATGAGAAATGGAGCATTTATGTAGTTTTAAAGTATTTTCCCACAAAATCTTTACTAATTGCAATGACAAAGAGTAACTTTGCAGTGTAGAACTTTGGCAAAGACTATCTAATCAAGTCATTAAAGGTGATCACCATCAGGAATGGACAAATGACTAGAATGCAAAGAGAAAAGAACCACTAACACGCCCGTGATATTCCTGTCCAAGATGTGTAACCTAAAGCTAATCTTGAGGAGACATCAGACAAACTAATTGAGGGACTGTCTAAAAAATATTTGACCTGTAATCTTCACAAGTGTCAGGGTCATGAAAAATCAAGGGAAGACTGAAGGAAACTTAAGAGACAGGACAAATAAAGGCAACATGCGACTGAACTGAATCATTTTGGTGTAAGGAGTATTACTGAGACAATGACTGAAATATGAACAAGGTCTAATGACTAGATGTAGTAATGATTTGATGTTAATTTCCTGATTTTGATGGTTGTATTGTGGTTATCAAGGAGAATACCCTTGTTTGTAGGAAAAGCACACTGAAGTACACATGGGTGATGGGGCATCTGGTTGGTTTTTTTTTTTTTAAGTTTTCTATATTGCTGACATTTCTGTTAGATTATGGCTGTTTTTTAAAAATGTTTTAGTAAAACAAAAACAACCATTCATTAATAGTAATTCCCCTGGCCTGTATTTTATTTTTTAACCAAGACTTTCTCACAAAAATGATATGTGGTTCTATGGAAAGAGCCCCAGACTAAATATGAGAGCCTGGGTTCCAACCCCAGCTAAATCCTTTACTCTCTGTGGAATTAGAATAAACTATTTACCCTTTCACACATCAACTTTCTCCTCCATCAAGAGATAACATCTGCCCTGCCCATCCCAGGGATCAAATGAAAGAAAAATAAGAAACTGCTTTGTGAACTAAAAGATACTAAACCAAGGTAAAGAGTATTATTCATTATAAAAAAAACAGAATTGCTTCACCTTACAAATTACAGGCCTTGTGAGTAATCCAGACAGTATCATGATCTGATACTTATGCTTTCAAATACTGTTACTAAAAGCAATCCAGAAAATAAGGAACTATCCAAATAGTAGCAATAGCCTACGGGATAAATGAATTTTAAGAAAGGTATGGGAGTTCAAATTTAACGAAAAGTGAAGAATAAAATCTCCACCACAGGGAAAAATAAACACTGAACAAACGCAATGTATGAAAATCAAAAGGGTCTCCAGATACACAACTTTATCTCTCAATGGGTAATACATACTGTGACTATTTGTATACTTTTGTAGCTACGGTGGAATTCCTACCTAAGTTTCTGTACCTGACTATCAAAACCTTGCCAAGATTGTGGGACACTATTATTTTCCCTGATTAACAGAAAAAAAGAAATCTGAGGCTAGGAAGTGATAACATTCCAGCTGATTCCTGGTTGCCAGATTCCTAAGCCCATGACCTTTCCATGTCACCTTTTCAAAAACTATTCCCAGTTTTCTAAAGTAGCAGTTCTTAATCTTAGACTACAGTGGAGGCACAGACCATCCCAAAGAGCTCATGAAAAGCTTTACTACCTTCCCAGGAAAAAAAGACTCAAATTTAATTTTTTTAACATGTAATTTTCAAGCAGCTCCTAAGGCTACTTATGGAAATAGCTTATTTCACTGATCACTTGCTTTTATGTTCTTTCTCATTTAATTCTCAAGACAAGCCTATGAGAGGAAGGTTAATTACCCCAATTAAAAGGAGCAGATACGCTGCACAAGAGCAAACAATTTCTAAACTTTGCTAATATTTACCAGCACTTGGAGAAGGCAATGGCACTTCAGTACTCTTGCCTGGAAAATCCCATGGACGGCAGAGCCTGGTAGGCTGCAGTCCATGGGGTCGCTAAGAGTTGGACATGACTGAGAGATTTCACTTAGACTTTTCACTTTCATGCATTGGAGAAGGAAATGGAAACCCACTCCAGTGTTCTTGCCTGGAGAGTCCNGACTGAGTAAGCCAAGAGAGATTTCTATTCAATACCACCCTCTTCTGAACAGACTTTCGGCGATGCCCTGGAAGGGCCATGCTCAGTGCTCAGGGCCATGTCATCAACATGATTAAGTACACTCAGCTTGAAGTCATGAAACAGACAAAAGCTCTGACAATATTCAGACAGCAGGAAAGCTAATTTTTTTCTTTAAAAAGCATCATGCTATTGATCACTCTACTGGATCATCAGCTTTCAATTAGGACCTACTTTTCTTCGATTACAACGTATTATGATATTAGGAGAAAAATGTAACACTAACTCCTCACAAGATGAATCTTTGCTGTGTAACGTAACCATGCCATAATGCTAGGCCCTCATACCTTTAAGTGTTATTTACAAGTACTAAATGAGACACACACAGTACTGGGACCCCTTATTTTACAGCTATCAGATCTTCACACCAGTTAGTATTCTAAAGCAAAACAGCAGCCTATTCTCTATGGACTAGGGTAAAACCTCTGCACACTGTCTCCTTAGTTACAAACTGATATGCTGAGGGGGCTGAGGTATTTCAAATTTCATACCAACTGAACTGTCTTAAAGTTGACAACACGGTCAAAAGCAACTGTATACACCGCAGAATGTGCTAGCAAACATCACCTAATAAACATTGATTCCTTTAAGCTAGATAAACACACAAAAAGGTAGTGTTAATATTTCCAACAAGTCTCCATTTGTTTCAATAGCCTCTGAAATTAAAGCTGTTTTTCCAGGGTGAAAATGCTGTATCAAAGGGTGCTCTCTAACCCATAACAAGTTAACACCTCCATAGAAGAATGCTGTCATTGTCGAGACTTGTCAGAAAATGATTAACTTAGTTGTGTAATTATACAAACATGTCATTTCAAGATTTTGCACTTAACTTTTCATTTCTAATAATGTTCTCAGGATCAGATGAATAAAGATACACAGATATTGCTGTGAAAGGAGTTACAAAGTTTTACCTTACCCATTGATTCCTATGGAAAGATTCTTAGGCCACAATGTGCAAAGCAAGTTAACTCGAAGAAGTCAAGCTGGATCCCAAGCAGACAGAGCCTGCGTGCCCCTCCACAATGTACAGTACTCCATGTACTTTTAATAAGTTCTCTCCTGCGCTGAGCAACAGTGCAAAATCTAGACTCTCCAATCATATTAAGAGCATCAGCAAAGACGGCATCTATTTCCTTATTAATAAGTACCTTTGCCCGTAATTTTTTTAAAAGCCTCCCCTAAGTTTTCTTCTGCTCTTTCTGAACAATTTACTCCTAAAACTATCATGTGGGCAGAGCAGGGCAGATGCCCACGTTGGCAATGGCTCAGCATGAGATGTTAAAGCCTGAGCAGGTGAGGAAAATGTCTCCCCAGAGAGGTGACCAGACAAGTGACATCAGATCATGAGCAAGGCCCACAGTGGGAGGTGGCCTGGCCAATATAATGTCAAATCAGAAGGAATGAGGAAGGCTTCTTCTGAGGGGAAGCACCCTGGGATGAGAAGCCAGAACCTGAGTGGGGGTGAAGAAGAGGATCAGTGCTCAAGGGCAGCAACAACCAGGATGTTAAAACACAAGTAGAGCGTGAACAGCACCCCATGGAGGGACAGTCCAGCATGAATGTCAGAGCCCAAGAGAGTGAGGAGCATGTCCAAGCACAGGGACCCTAGAGACAGGTGGTGAGCCAGAGCTGGGATGAGGAGGCTGACGATGTGGGGTCGGAGAAGACTTGCCCAGCATAGTGGGGATTCAGAGGGCATTTGGGGCATCCACAGGGCAGCGGGACAGCCAAAGTGAAAGTGTTAGTCACTCAGTCGTTCCCGACTCTTTGTGACCCCATGGACTGTAGCCCAATGCCAGGCTCCTTTGTCCATGGGATAAGAACACTGGAGCGGGTTGCCATTTCCTTCTCTAGGGGATCTTCCCAACCTAGGGACTGAACCTGGGTTTTCTGCATTGCAGGCAGACTCTTTACTTCCTGAGTCACCTGGGAAACCCCAGGGGGAGAGCAGGGTCATGTCAAACCGTCAGCCTAGGCACTGTGACCCCAGGAAAGCAAGGTGAATGTGGAGAGCATCCACACAGGACAGAGGTGATGGAGAAGCACACTCAATCCAAGTCCAAGACAAGTAAGACAGGCCAAGTTTCTCACAGATGCAACTACCAGAAAACTAGAATGAACTCTATGGAGTTGGATTTGGACATATTAGTCTGAACTCAAGGTTTTCAATAAATGTATACTAGAGAACTGTAAATATACCCTGACTAATACACACCTACTTCCTTGGCAGGAACACCACCCAATAGCAATGAATATATCCAGTAACCAGACCTTGGATTCTAAATACAATCATCCTCTAAAAGGAACCAGGGGTCCTTAGAGAAATACCGGATTCCAGGGCTGGGGCAGAGAAAGTTCAGGATGAGACTGCAACATCTTATTGTACTAGAAAAAGAAGTGCTCAAAGAATGATGGGGAGATGTCTAAAGGAGTCAAGAGACAGCTTTATAAGGCTCCCACTGCCAGTCTGGGTAAGGTGAGCATCAAAATCAATAATGATATTGACAGATTATTAAACAATCAAACAAACAGAAAACCACAACACCCCATTGATGGAAAGGAAAAAGTTGACAATTTAATGAGAAATGGAGCATTTATGTAGTTTTAAAGTATTTTCCCACAAAATCTTTACTAATTGCAATGACAAAGAGTAACTTTGCAGTGTAGAACTTTGGCAAAGACTATCTAATCAAGTCATTAAAGGTGATCACCATCAGGAATGGACAAATGACTAGAATGCAAAGAGAAAAGAACCACTAACACGCCCGTGATATTCCTGTCCAAGATGTGTAACCTAAAGCTAATCTTGAGGAGACATCAGACAAACTAATTGAGGGACTGTCTAAAAAATATTTGACCTGTAATCTTCACAAGTGTCAGGGTCATGAAAAATCAAGGGAAGACTGAAGGAAACTTAAGAGACAGGACAAATAAAGGCAACATGCGACTGAACTGAATCATTTTGGTGTAAGGAGTATTACTGAGACAATGACTGAAATATGAACAAGGTCTAATGACTAGATGTAGTAATGATTTGATGTTAATTTCCTGATTTTGATGGTTGTATTGTGGTTATCAAGGAGAATACCCTTGTTTGTAGGAAAAGCACACTGAAGTACACATGGGTGATGGGGCATCTGGTTGGTTTTTTTTTAAGTTTTCTATATTGCTGACATTTCTGTTAGATTATGGCTGTTTTTTAAAAATGTTTTAGTAAAACAAAAACAACCATTCATTAATAGTAATTCCCCTGGCCTGTATTTTATTTTTTAACCAAGACTTTCTCACAAAAATGATATGTGGTTCTATGGAAAGAGCCCCAGACTAAATATGAGAGCCTGGGTTCCAACCCCAGCTAAATCCTTTACTCTCTGTGGAATTAGAATAAACTATTTACCCTTTCACACATCAACTTTCTCCTCCATCAAGAGATAACATCTGCCCTGCCCATCCCAGGGATCAAATGAAAGAAAAATAAGAAACTGCTTTGTGAACTAAAAGATACTAAACCAAGGTAAAGAGTATTATTCATTATAAAAAAAACAGAATTGCTTCACCTTACAAATTACAGGCCTTGTGAGTAATCCAGACAGTATCATGATCTGATACTTATGCTTTCAAATACTGTTACTAAAAGCAATCCAGAAAATAAGGAACTATCCAAATAGTAGCAATAGCCTACGGGATAAATGAATTTTAAGAAAGGTATGGGAGTTCAAATTTAACGAAAAGTGAAGAATAAAATCTCCACCACAGGGAAAAATAAACACTGAACAAACGCAATGTATGAAAATCAAAAGGGTCTCCAGATACACAACTTTATCTCTCAATGGGTAATACATACTGTGACTATTTGTATACTTTTGTAGCTACGGTGGAATTCCTACCTAAGTTTCTGTACCTGACTATCAAAACCTTGCCAAGATTGTGGGACACTATTATTTTCCCTGATTAACAGAAAAAAAGAAATCTGAGGCTAGGAAGTGATAACATTCCAGCTGATTCCTGGTTGCCAGATTCCTAAGCCCATGACCTTTCCATGTCACCTTTTCAAAAACTATTCCCAGTTTTCTAAAGTAGCAGTTCTTAATCTTAGACTACAGTGGAGGCACAGACCATCCCAAAGAGCTCATGAAAAGCTTTACTACCTTCCCAGGAAAAAAAGACTCAAATTTAATTTTTTTAACATGTAATTTTCAAGCAGCTCCTAAGGCTACTTATGGAAATAGCTTATTTCACTGATCACTTGCTTTTATGTTCTTTCTCATTTAATTCTCAAGACAAGCCTATGAGAGGAAGGTTAATTACCCCAATTAAAAGGAGCAGATACGCTGCACAAGAGCAAACAATTTCTAAACTTTGCTAATATTTACCAGCACTTGGAGAAGGCAATGGCACTTCAGTACTCTTGCCTGGAAAATCCCATGGACGGCAGAGCCTGGTAGGCTGCAGTCCATGGGGTCGCTAAGAGTTGGACATGACTGAGAGATTTCACTTAGACTTTTCACTTTCATGCATTGGAGAAGGAAATGGAAACCCACTCCAGTGTTCTTGCCTGGAGAGTCCTTGCCTGGGGAACGTGGTGGGCTGCCATCTATGGGGTCGCACAGAGTCCGACACAACTGAAGCGACTTAGCAGCACCAGCAGCAGCTATGTGTCATACATGGTTCTAAGCCGTTTTTATCTATTACCTCATTTAATCTTCCCAACAACCTGTGAAAGAGCTACTATTATCATTCCTATTTTACAGATGAAGAAACTGAAATAAAAATAAAAGCTTAATTTCCCAAGCTCAAAAGCTTGTAAGAGACAAAGCTAGGATCTGAAATCATAATTTTACCTATATTTAATAAATACACACTAAAAATGCACCGAACTATAAAGTCACAGGAGTTTCTGCAACTGTATACACTTGAAGCATGGCCAAGAGGAGCTACCCCACGTCCGAGGTCAGGGGTGGCAGACAAGAGCACCAGGCTGCGACAGCGCAGGAGCGGCCGAGAGGATCAAGCCCACGTCCGAGGTCAGGGCGGCAGCCGAGAGGAGCAACCCCACGTCCAAGGAGTGGTGGCTGCACAGGTGCAGGAGGGCCAAGAGGAGCTATTCCACATTCAAGGTCAGGAAG
>SJYW01035095.1:0-15701 GCA_006410735.1 Raphicerus campestris
CTTGCCACCTCTTCTTAATATCTTCTGCTTCTGTTAGGTCCAGACACCCCATAACTGAATAAATACATTAACATTTCCATAGCAACAGATATTAATAATCATACTCCTGGAGTAGAGATTTTTAAAAGTTTAAAACAGTTTGTCAGACTTTGCTTACAATTATATTTGCAGGAAACTTTGACAACTTTTGGTTTTTAGAACATCTGTGATTTGGAATTATAGATTTGTACCAATTATTGTTGATAATTCTCTAACAGTACTTCCAAACCCTGAGGTTTATATCCTTGTATTTTTATCTCTATTCCTGACCTTTATTCATAGAAAACCACAATGTTTTTCAAACTGAATTCAGAACCCACTCTTCTTCAAGTGGTCTGTGACTCAGTGAAAGGCATCAACTTCTACCTATTTGTTGAACCTGGAAACCCATATGTCATCCAAGAAAATCCCTCTCTCTCATCTACATTCAGAATTATTCATTAAGTCCTGTCAATCTTACAGCCAAAATCTCTCTCCAACGTACTCATTGCTTTTCAACACTCCCACCACCTTTTGTGTTCAGACCACTAGGTGTATTTTACTTCGATTACATAAAACAGCTTTGTATCTTCTAGCGTCCTGTATTTATTCTCAAGGCCATGACACAGGGATCCTGTCACTTCCCTACTTCTAGCACTTTCTATCTCTTTGCTAGAGACTGTTCTCCCACAAGAAAAAGTCAATCTTGTAAACATTGTAAGAGCCCTCTGCCTATCGCTCCACTCTGACAATCTATGTTCCAGAACCACATTGCACTCCTTGTAGAAATTTGAATTCATCCTGCTTTCCTTTACATTGAATCTCTTTTTTTCCCCTGGAACAACCTAGGCAATTAAAAGTAATGCTTTTAATTCAGAATAGGCTATTGGATAACTTTTGTCTTGGATTTCTCTTATTTTGAAAGCATTTTCAAAAAGTAAGTTCCAACAAAAAAAGAGATTCAATGTTTCCTACATAACAGATTTTGTTTAATTCTGACAATCAGGGATAAAAGTGAGATTAGTTAAATAATAAAATAAGATTTAAAATGGGGACCTGTTGGAAAAACATTTTATTCCAACCATGTAGAAGTCAGTCATCAAGATCATAAATTAACAGGCAATTACTTAGTGTAGAAAGGTAGTATCAACTGAGCCTGATAGCCTGACAGTATCCCCCATTACTAATCCACATGACTTGATGCTATGCATGCAGGCAAGATTGGTGCAGATTCCTGGGCTGGAGAGACTGAGGAATGGAGAAAGCTGGCCATTTCTATTCTTCAACCCATAGGACAAGATAGGGTTTGTAGACAGATAGCAGAAGCTAACAGATTTCGAGGCAACTTTATCAAATTGAGAATAACTAAGTACTGCTTTGGGGACTGAAAAAAAAAAAAGTAACATAGGCTTGAGTGTGGGATGGGAGCTCTCCTCCCACTCTGAGAGGAGGCCATGGTGGAGGAGCACAACCGAGTCCCACCCTGGACAAAGACCAGGAGGGAATGCAGAGGTGGCCTCTGGGATGGGATGGAGGCTAGGCAGCAGAGAGAGACTAATGAACCAAGGAAATTTTGATCTGTTAATGTGGCCTCATTTGTAAACTCTGTTTTAGGAAGCATAGGGACATTCTGGCTAAATAAAGATAAAGTACTTTATCTCAGAACCCAGAAAGTTGACATTTCTCCCTGAGAGGAATATTAAAGAATTTATGATTTCCTTCAATAAACAATAGAATACAGCCAGTTTTCCTTACAAGTTAAGAGAAGTTTGGAGTTTACCTTAGAAGTAGGGAAAACTTTGCCAAAAGGAAAAAGAACATTAAAAATTATTTGGGTAAAAGAAGCATTTGTGTTTGTTCAGTTGCTGTCATGTCCAGCTCTCTTCGGGCCCATGGACTGCAGCACACCAGACTTCCCTGTCTTCACTATCTCCCTGAGTTTACTCAGATTCTTACCCATTAAGTCCATGATGCTATCTAATCTGTGCTAGCTGCTTCTTCTTTTTGCCCTCAATCTTTGCCAGCATCAGGATCTTTTCCAATGAGTCAGTTCTTTTCATCAGGTGGACAAAGTATTGGAACTGCAACACCAGTCCTTCCAATGAGTATTCAGGGTTGATTTCATTTAGGATTGACTAGTTTGATCTCCTTGCTGTCCAAGGGACTCTCAAGAGTCTTCTCCAGCACCATAAGTGGAAGGCATCAATTCTTCAGTTCTCAGCCTTCTTTGTGGTCCATCTCTCACATCCATATATGATTGGTGGAAAAACCATAGCTTTGACTTACAGGCCTTTGTCGTGAAAGTGATGTCTCTGACTTTTAATATGCTATCAAGCTTTGTCATAGCTTTTCTTCCAAGGAGCAAGCATCTTTTAATTTCAAGACTGCAGTCGCCATCCTCAGTTATTTTAGAGCTTAAGAAAATAAAACCTGTCACTGTTTCCATCTTTCCCCATCTATTTGACATGAGCGATGGGACTGGATGCCATGATCTTAGGTTTTTGAATGTCGGTTTTAAAGCAAACTGTTTCACTCTCCTCTTTCACCATCCTCAAGAGACTCTTGAGTTCCTCTTCACTTTCTGCCATTAGAGTGGTATCATCTGCACATCTAATTTTGTTGATATTTCTCCCAAAAATATTGATTCAAGCTTATGATTCATCCAGCCAAGCATTTCACATGGTGTACTCTGCATATAAGTTAAAATAGCAGGATGACAATATGCATCATCAGTTCAGTTCAGTTCATTCGCTCAGTCATGTCCAACTCTTTGCAACCCCACGAACTATAGTATGCCAGGCCTCCCTGTCCATCACCAACTCCCAGAGTTCACTCAGACTCATGTCCATCAAGTCAGTGATGCCATCCAGCCATCTCACCCTCTGTCGCCCCCTTTTCCTCCTGCTCCCAATCCCTCCCAGCATCAGAGTCTCTTCCAATGAGTCAACTCTTCACATGAGGTGGCCAAAGTACTAGAGTTTCAGCTTTAGCATCATTCCTTCCAAAGAACACCCATACTCCTTTCCAAGTTTTGAACCAGTCCATTGACCCATGTCCAGTTGAATACAGGTTTCTCAGGAGACAGGTAAGGTGGTCTGGTATTCCCATCTCTTTAATAAATTGCAGTTTGTTGTGGTCCCCACAGTCAAAGGCTTTAGCATAGAAGCAGAAGTACATGCTTTTTTGGGATCCCCTTGCTTTCTCTATGATCCAATGAATGTTGGCAATTTGATCTCTGGTTCCTCTGCTTTTTCTAAATCCAGCTTGTACATATGGAAGTTCTTGGTTTACATACTGCTGAAGCCTAGCTTGAAGGATTTTCAGCATAACCTTGCTGCTGCTGCTGCTGCTGCTAAGTCACAGTCGTGTCCGACTCTGTGCGACCCCATAGACGGCAGCCCACTAGGCTCCTCCGTCCCTGGGATTCTCCAGGCAAGAATACTGGAGTGGGTTGCCATTTCCTTCTCCAATGCATGAAAGTGAAAAGTGAACATGAAGTCGCTCAGTCGTGCCTGACTCTTCGCGACCCCACGGACTGCAGCCCACCAGGCTCAGCACAGTTGTATGGTAGTTGTCACTGTTTTTGACACTGCCCTTCTTTGGGACTGGAATGAACACTGAATTTTTCCAGTCCCATGGCTGCTGCTGAATATTTCAGATTTGCTAGTGTATTGGTGCAGCAGATTAACAACATCATCTTTGAGGATTTGAAATAGCTCAGCTGGAATTCCATCATCTCCACTAGCCTTGTTTGTAGTGATGCTTTCTAAGGCCTGCTTGACTTCACATTCCAGGATGTTTGGCTCTAGGTGAATGACCACACCATCGGGGTTATCTGGGTCATTAAGGCCTTTTTTTTTTTTTGGTATAGTTTTGTGTATTTTTGCCACCTCTTTTTAATCTCTTCTGCTTCTGTTAGGTCCTTGCTATTTCTGTCCTTTATTGTGCCCATTTTTGCATGAAGTATTCCCTTGATATCTCCAATTTTCCCAAAGAGATCTCTAGTCTTTCCCATTCTATTATTTTCCTCTACTCTTTACACTTTGGAGCATTATAGAATAATAACCATTTTACCAGATGAAGGTAGATATAATAAAAATTGTACAAATGACTGATTATTAGATCTGTGGAATATAAATTTAAGTGCAAAAATATTCATTTTAGTTTAAACATCAGTGGTACTAATGAAAAGAAAGTCTCTGAATTTCAGAAACTAGCACTAATTCCTATCTATTTACAGTGAAAATAAAGCTTTCACATCTAAATTTAACCTCACACCCACCTTCTCTGAAGAGAGGTCAGAGGTTTCCTGGCATAGAAGTTAATGCCCTGAAGTGTGTGTCAAGTTAGAGCCCTGATTGTAGCTCAAATGCTGCCTCTGTGACTCTGGGAAGGTTAATTAGCCTCTGTGTGTCTATTCATTTTGTAAAATGCCACAGTTGGATTAGAACATGTCTAAAGTTCCTCTGTTTCTTAAAGTCTGAAGGCACAGAGTCTACAGTGAGCAGAAAATATGCAGTGAGTTGACATGTTGTACAATTCAACTTTGCTGGTAAGTCAAATAGCAGGGAAAAATCTTTCAAATATAAGGGAATTTCTGAGCTGTAATAAAATGCATCCACATGCCTCTATGAAAAGTAGTCTCTTTTCTTTCTGCATACATGTGAGAGTTCATCAGATCCCTTGTGACACTTTCTCAGCACCAGGAAGGGGAAGGTTTTACGTAGTGTCTTTGCTGACCCATTAAGAAAATCCGTTCCATGACTTGTGCCTTTAGAATCTGTCCTTTATATTACTGAAAGCATATAGCTTCCAAGAAGGCTGTGCTATATATGTATTCCCTTCTTATCCCAAGCCAATTGTTAAATGCATTCATTTGTGCAGTCATATATGTTCATGTTGTATGTAAGTAAAAGTTAACACCACAGACATTTAATTAGTACCCCCTCTGTAGTAGGCAGAATAATGACCCTCCAAAGATGTCCACATCCTAATCATGGAAGCCTCTATCTTATACTCTACATGGCAAGAGATTTTGTAGACACCGTGAAGTTAAGGACCTTTAGATGAGAGATGATCCTGAATTTTTTGAGCATTTTTTGGGCATTTTTGGGTATGCCCAGTGAAGTCACAAGTGTCTTTATAGAGGGAAGCCAGAGTGTCAGAATCAGAAAAGGAACGGGGTGATAGAAATCAGGTATTTGAAGATGCTACACCATTAGTCCCAAAGACCAAGGAAAGGGTCACAAGATAAACATGGCCTCAAATAGTTGGGAAAGCTGAGAAAACAGATTGTTCCCTAGAGCTTTCAAAAAGAGTACAATTTTGCTTAAATCCTTTAGCCATTTAAGACAAATATTAGACTCCCATTCTCCAAAACTGTAAATTAATAAATTTGTATTGTAAATTAACAAATTGGAGCCATTATGTTTGTAGCAAATTGTTAGAGTAGCAAAAAGGGACTTCTATACTCCCACTAACAGTATCTATATAAATAGCAAATACCATCAACTCTCCCCATTTCACAGATAGAGAACTGAAGGATCAGTGATATCTATATTTCTTCTATACAGTTTAATTAATGAGTTTCCCCAAAATTGAATTTAGGAATAAATGAAAGTAAGCCTGTTTGTGGGCTTCTCTGGTGGCTCAGAGTATTAAAGCTTCATAAATCGGATCAACTGCATGAAGGTACTGGATGGTTCCATAGATAGTGTTGATCCTATCATGAATCATGTGCTCCATTGGATGTTCTGCTAAGAAATATCCCCTTCTAAATTAATATGAGAGCTATAAAAGGAGCCCTGTGAAAACAAACAAGGTCTATTATTAAAACAAACCTTGTGCCAAATCTTTCTTGACGAAACAGACATTTCTATCTTGGAGACACAAAGAAAGAGCTGTGGAGAAAGGATAAATGTTCAGAAAGTGTGCACATTATTGTGCTTTAAACTATATCTGTGAGGAACCAGCTCTGAAATATCTGTCTTAAATAACCCAGAAGAAGCATCACTTATAATAATTACTTCAGTCTAACGTGATTTGAGGAAATTGTTCTGACAGTTCTTGACTGTCATTGATTAGAATTGATTAGAATCCTCCCTGGGAAAACCATTACCAGGTAGGTGTCCTGCCAAAAGTCTAGGATAGAGCCACCCAGGCCTTAGATGATTGACATGAAATCGATTCTCTGAAGAGAATATGAAATAAGAGTTTTATTCTGTTTCTTTAGAAGTAAAAGTCAGCTCCAAGCATCCTGTATCATGCATCAAACCTGGACTGGCAAATAGCTCTATGGCATTTATGATAAATACATCATAAATGTGTTATCATAAATGTATGGCATTTATGATGTCCCTGTTTGATACATGACTGTAATAAAGCATTGCCATTCAATTAGAGTTAAAAAGAAAGAAAGAAAGTGAAGAACTAAGGAGCCTTTTGATAAAAGTGAAAAAGGAGAGTGAAAAAGTTGGCTTAAAGCTCAACATTCAGAAAACTAAGATCATGGCATAAAAAAACAAAGAAGTAAAAGTCAGATATTTAAAAACTTTTAAAAATGCTTAACAGAAAATACTTGGCAAAATGTCTATACAACATATTTCATATAGTACCAACAAACTCTACTCTCTGATGCTGACTTTGATTATATTCAAGTTTTCCTACAAGGTCACAGAAAAGGCATGTCCTTTTTCAAATAAGGGCATAACTAAATTCCAGATGTCAAAATTTAAAAGATGCACACACAGATACTCCTTTGATCTAATAAAGGAAACTACCATATAATATAACTTCTAGTCTTAAGGAGCCAATAGTTAAAATGTGTTTCTTCCATGTTAATTTAAAACTTTCAAAAAAAAAAANTCTGCCATTAGAGTGGTATCATCTGCACATCTAATTTTGTTGATATTTCTCCCAAAAATATTGATTCAAGCTTATGATTCATCCAGCCAAGCATTTCACATGGTGTACTCTGCATATAAGTTAAAATAGCAGGATGACAATATGCATCATCAGTTCAGTTCAGTTCATTCGCTCAGTCGTGTCCAACTCTTTGCAACCCCACGAACTATAGTATGCCAGGCCTCCCTGTCCATCACCAACTCCCAGAGTTCACTCAAACTCATGTCCATCAAGTCAGTGATGCCATCCAGCCATCTCACCCTCTGTTGCCCCCTTTTCCTCCTGCTCCCAATCCCTCCCAGCATCAGAGTCTCTTCCAATGAGTCAGCTCTTCACATGAGGTGGCCAAAGTACTAGAGTTTCAGCTTTAGCATCATTCCTTCCAAAGAACACCCATACTCCTTTCCAAGTTTTGAACCAGTCCATTGTCCCATGTCCAGTTGAATACAGGTTTCTCAGGAGACCAGGTAAGGTGGTCTGGTATTCCCATCTCTTTAATAAATTGCATAGTTTGTTGTGGTCCCCACAGTCAAAGGCTTTAGCATAGAAGCAGAAGTAGATGCTTTTTTGGAATCCCCTTGCTTTCTCTATGATCCAATGAATGTTGGCAATTTGATCTCTGGTTCCTCTGCTTTTTCTAAATCCAGCTTGTACATATGGAAGTTCTTGGTTTACATACTGCTGAAGCCTAGCTTGAAGGATTTTCAGCATAACCTTGCTGCTGCTGCTGAGTCACAGTCGTGTCCGACTCTGTGCGACCCCATAGACGGCAGCCCACTAGGCTCCTCCGTCCCTGGGATTCTCGAGGCAAGAATACTGGAGTGGGTTGCCATTTCCTTCTCCAATGCATGAAAGTGAAAAGTGAACATGAAGTCGTTCAGTCGTGCCCGACTCTTCGCGACCCCACGGACTGCAGCCCACCAGGTTCAGCACAGTTGTATGGTAGTTGTCACTGTTTTTGACACTGCCCTTCTTTGGGACTGGAATGAACACTGAATTTTTCCAGTCCCATGGCTGCTGCTGAATATTTCAGATTTGCTAGTGTATTGATGCAGCAGATTAACAACATCATCTTTTNGCCTCCCTGTCCATCACCAACTCCCAGAGTTCACTCAGACTCATGTCCATCAAGTCAGTGATGCCATCCAGCCATCTCACCCTCTGTCGCCCCCTTTTCCTCCTGCTCCCAATCCCTCCCAGCATCAGAGTCTCTTCCAATGAGTCAGCTCTTCACATGAGGTGGCCAAAGTACTAGAGTTTCAGCTTTAGCATCATTCCTTCCAAAGAACACCCATACTCCTTTCCAAGTTTTGAACCAGTCCATTGACCCATGTCCAGTTGAATACAGGTTTCTCAGGAGACAGGTAAGGTGGTCTGGTATTCCCATCTCTTTAATAAATTGCAGTTTGTTGTGGTCCCCACAGTCAAAGGCTTTAGCATAGAAGCAGAAGTACATGCTTTTTTGGGATCCCCTTGCTTTCTCTATGATCCAATGAATGTTGGCAATTTGATCTCTGGTTCCTCTGCTTTTTCTAAATCCAGCTTGTACATATGGAAGTTCTTGGTTTACATACTGCTGAAGCCTAGCTTGAAGGATTTTCAGCATAACCTTGCTGCTGCTGCTAAGTCACAGTCGTGTCCGACTCTGTGCGACCCCATAGACGGCAGCCCACTAGGCTCCTCCGTCCCTGGGATTCTCGAGGCAAGAATACTGGAGTGGGTTGCCATTTCCTTCTCCAATGCATGAAAGTGAAAAGTGAACATGAAGTCGTTCAGTCGTGCCCGACTCTTCGCGACCCCACGGACTGCAGCCCACCAGGTTCAGCACAGTTGTATGGTAGTTGTCACTGTTTTTGACACTGCCCTTCTTTGGGACTGGAATGAACACTGAATTTTTCCAGTCCCATGGCTGCTGCTGAATATTTCAGATTTGCTAGTGTATTGGTGCAGCAGATTAACAACATCATCTTTGAGGATTTGAAATAGCTCAGCTGGAATTCCATCATCTCCACTAGCCTTGTTTGTAGTGATGCTTTCTAAGGCCTGCTTGACTTCACATTCCAGGATGTTTGGCTCTAGGTGAATGACCACACCATCGGGATTATCTGGGTCATTAAGGCCTTTTTTTTTTTTTTTTTTGGTATAGTTTTGTGTATTTTTGCCACCTCTTTTTAATCTCTTCTGCTTCTGTTAGGTCCTTGCTATTTCTGTCCTTTATTATGCCCATTTTTGCATGAAGTATTCCCTTGATATCTCCAATTTTCCCAAAGAAATCTCTAGTCTTTCCCATTCTATTGTTTTCCTCTACTCTTTACACTTTGGAGCATTATAGAATAATAACCATTTTACCAGATGAAGGTAGATATAATAAAAATTGTACAAATGACTGATTATTAGATCTGTGGGATATAAATTTAAGTGCAAAAATATTCATTTTAGTTTAAACATCAGTGGTACTAATGAAAAGAAAGTCTCTGAATTTCAGAAACTAGCACTAATTCCTATCTATTTACAGTGAAAATAAAGCTTTCACATCTAAATTTAACCTCACACCCACCTTCTCTGAAGAGAGGTCAGAGGTTTCCTGGCATAGAAGTTAATGCCCTGAAGTGTGTGTCAAGTTAGAGCCCTGATTGTAGCTCAAATGCTGCCTCTGTGACTCTGGGAAGGTTAATTAGCCTCTGTGTGTCTATTCATTTTGTAAAATGCCACAGTTGGATTAGAACATGTCTAAAGTTCCTCTGTTTCTTAAAGTCTGAAGGCACAGAGTCTACAGTGAGCAGAAAATATTCAGTGAGTTGACATGTTGTACAATTCAACTTTGCTGGTAAGTCAAATAGCAGGGAAAAATCTTTCAAATATAAGGGAATTTCTGAGCTGTAATAAAATGCATCCACATGCCTCTATGAAAAGTAGTCTCTTTGCTTTCTGCATACATGTGAGAGTTCATCAGATCCCTTGTGACACTTTCTCAGCACCAGGAAGGGGAAGGTTTTACGTAGTGTCTTTGCTGACCCATTAAGAAAATCCGTTCAATGACTTGTGCCTTTAGAATCTGTCCTTTATATTACTGAAAGCATATAGCTTCCAAGAAGGCTGTGCTATATATGTATTCCCTTCTTATCCCAAGCCAATTGTTAAATGCATTCATTTGTGCAGTCATATATGTTCATGTTGTATGTAAGTAAAAGTTAACACCACAGACATTTAATTAGTACCCCCTCTGTAGTAGGCAGAATAATGACCCTCCAAAGATGTCCACATCCTAATCATGGAAGCCTCTATCTTATACTCTACATGGCAAGAGATTTTGTAGACACCGTGAAGTTAAGGACCTTTAGATGAGAGATGATCCTGAATTTTTTGAGCATTTTTTGGGCATTTTTGGGTATGCCCAGTGAAGTCACAAGTGTCTTTATAGAGGGAAGCCAGAGTGTCAGAATCAGAAAAGGAACGGGGTGATAGAAATCAGGTATTTGAAGATGCTACACCATTAGTCCCAAAGACCAAGGAAAGGGTCACAAGATAAACATGGCCTCAAATAGTTGGGAAAGCTGAGAAAACAGATTGTTCCCTAGAGCTTTCAAAAAGAGTACAATTTTGCTTAAATCCTTTAGCCATTTAAGACAAATATTAGACTCCCATTCTCCAAAACTGTAAATTAATAAATTTGTATTGTAAATTAACAAATTGGAGCCATTATGTTTGTAGCAAATTGTTAGAGTAGCAAAAAGGGACTTCTATACTCCCACTAACAGTATCTATATAAATAGCAAATACCATCAACTCTCCCCATTTCACAGATAGAGAACTGAAGGATCAGTGATATCTATATTTCTTCTATACAGTTTAATTAATGAGTTTCCCCAAAACTGAATTTAGGAATAAATGAAAGTAAGCCTGTTTGTGGGCTTCTCTGGTGGCTCAGAGTATTAAAGCTTCATAAATCGGATCAACTGCATGAAGGTACTGGATGGTTCCATAGATAGTGTTGATCCTATCATGAATCATGTGCTCCATTGGATGTTCTGCTAAGAAATATCCCCTTCTAAATTAATGTGAGAGCTATAAAAGGAGCCCTGTGAAAACAAACAAGGTCTATTATTAAAACAAACCTTGTGCCAAATCTTTCTTGACAAAACAGACATTTCTATCTTGGAGACACAAAGAAAGAGCTGTGGAGAAAGGATAAATGTTCAGAAAGTGTGCACATTATTGTGCTTTAAACTATATTTGTGAGGAACCAGCTCTGAAATATCTGTCTTAAATAACCCAGAAGAAGCATCACTTATAATAATTACTTCAGTCTAACGTGATTTGAGGAAATTGTTCTGACAGTTCTTGACTGTCATTGATTACAATTGATTAGAATCCTCCCTGGGAAAACCATTACCAGGTAGGTGTCCTGCCAAGAGTCTAGGATAGAGCCACCCAGGCCTTAGATGATTGACATGAAATCGATTCTCTGAAGAGAATATGAAATAAGAGTTTTATTCTGTTTCTTTAGAAGTAAAAGTCAGCTCCAAGCATCCTGTATCATGCATCAAACCTGGACTGGCAAATAGCTCTATGGCATTTATGATAAATACATCATAAATGTGTTATCATAAATGTATGGCATTTATGATGTCCCTGTTTGATACATGACTGTAATAAAGCATTGCCATTCAATTAGAGTTAAAAAGAAAGAAAGAAAGTGAAGAACTAAGGATCCTTTTGATAAAAGTGAAAAAGGAGAGTGAAAAAGTTGGCTTAAAGCTCAACATTCAGAAAGCTAAGATCATGGCATAAAAAAACAAAGAAGTAAAAGTCAGATATTTAAAAACTTTTAAAAATGCTTAAGAGAAAATACTTGGCAAAATGTCTATACAACATATTTCATATAGTACCAACAAACTCTACTCTCTGATGCTGACTTTGATTATATTCAAGTTTTCCTACAAGGTCACAGAAAAGGCATGTCCTTTTTCAAATAAGGGCATAACTAAATTCCAGATGTCAAAATTTAAAAGATGCACACACAGATACTCCTTTGATCTAATAAAGGAAACTACCATATAATATAACTTCTAGTCTTAAGGAGCCAATAGTTAAAATGTGTTTCTTCCATGTTAATTTAAAACTTTCAAAAAAAAAAAACTTTTTATTTTTTTATTACTTGTCTTGTGCCTCTCTTTATCATGTTCTATGTACAGAATCTCATACCATCTAAATAACTTTGAGCACACTGCTTTAGCCTTAGTGTCCTTGCCTGTGAAATGGGGATTATAATATCAATTACATAAGGCTGTTGTGAGGATTAAATAGGGTAATTTCAAGAAATTGCTTAGAATGGCTTGATTTCACATCAAGATGCAAACCAAAAGTTCCAGGTACATCTCCCAGAAAATAACTGTAATTATACAATAAACTGGAAGGGACAAGGAAGGATGCTGACACTTAAATTTGTCGAATATATTATAATTATTTTTCTGAATAAAATATTGATAAATCAGATGATTAGCTTTATCCAAGAAGGAAGATTAGCTGATTCTAAGCAAACCATCAAGGCCCTGAATCTGAATGGCTGTTGTTCACCAAGATTCACAGTTCTGGCTTGGTAGGGGACATCCCTGTTTGAACCTGGCAGGGAAGAGACATAAGATAATTGCACAGAATGAATCTGCATTTACCAACCCCAAGTAATGCAATGAATTTTTAATTTCACAGATCTCAAGTTCACAAATGTTGACATGGATAAGTGATCGTGGTATGCAAGTGGTCAATGGAATAGTCCATTCAGTTTAGTTCAGTCACTCAGTCGTGTCCAACTCTTTGCAACCCCATGAACTCCAGCATGTCAGGCTTCCCTGTCTATCACCAACTCCTGGAGTTTACCCAAACTCATGTCCATTGAGTTAGTGATGTCATCCAACCATCTCCTCCTCTGTTGTCCCCTTCTCCTCCCACCCTCAATCTTTCCCAGCAGCAGGGTCTTTTCCAATGAGTCAGCTCATCACATATGGTGGTCAAAGTATTGGAGTTTCAGCCTCAGCATCAGTCCTTCCGATGAATATTCAGGACTGATTTCCTTTAGGATGGACTGGTTGGATCTCCTTGCAGTCCAAGGGACTTTATCATATGTGAAACAGATCACCAGTCCAGGTTCAATGCATGAGACAGTGTGCTCAGGGCTGGTGCAGTGGGATGACCCTGAAGGAAGGTGGGAGGGGGTTCAGAATGGGGAACACATGTACACCCATGGCTGATTCATGTAAATGTATGGCAAAACCACTACAATATTGTAAGTAATTAGCCTCCAATTAAAAGAAATAAATTTTAAAAAGAGTCTTCTCCAACACCATAATTCAAAAGCATCATTTTCAGCACTCAGCTTTCTTTATGCTCCAACTCTCACATCCATACATGACTACTGGAAAAATCATAGCTTTGACTAGACAGACTGTTGGCAAAGTAATGCCTCTGCTTTTCAATATGCTGTCTAAGTTGGTCAAAGCTTTTCTTCCAAGGAGCAAGTGTTTTTTAAT
This sequence comes from Raphicerus campestris, assembly GCA_006410735.1. Taxonomy (NCBI): domain Eukaryota; kingdom Metazoa; phylum Chordata; class Mammalia; order Artiodactyla; family Bovidae; genus Raphicerus; species Raphicerus campestris. The sequence continues at coordinate 13,449 of SJYW01035095.1, forward strand.
TTTATGGCTGCAGTGATTTTGGAGCCCAAAAAGATAGTCTGCCACTGTTTCCACTGTTTCTCCATCTATTTGCCATGAAGTGATGGGACTGGATGCAATGATCAGAGTTTTCTAACTGTTGAGTTTTAAGACAACTTTTTCACTCTCCGCTTTCGGTTTCATCAAGAGGCTCTTTAGTTCTTCTTCACTTTCTGCCAAAAGGGCGGTCATCTGCATATCTGAGGTTATTGATATTTCTCCTGGCAATCTTGATTCCAGCTTGTGTTTCTTCCAGCCAAGCGTTTCTCATGATGTACTCTGCATGGAAGTTAAATAAGCAGGTTGACAATATACAGCCTTGAAATACTCCTTTTCCTATTTGGAACCAGTCTGTTGTTCCATGTCCAGTTCTAACTGTTGCTTCCTGACCTGCATACAGATTTCTCAAGAGGCAGGTCAGGTGGTCTTGTATTCCCATCTCTTTCAGAATTTTCCAGTTTGTGGTGATCCACACAGTCAAAGGCTTTGGCATAGTCAATAGAGCAGAAGTAGATGTTTCTCTGGAGCTCTCTGGCTTTTTTGACGCTCCAGCAGATGTCGGCAATTTGATCACCGTTTCCTCTGCCTTTTATAAATCCAGCTTGTACATCTGGAAGTTCACAGTTCACATACTGTTGAAGCCTGGCTTGAAGAATTTTGAGCATTACTTTACTAGCGTGTGAGATGAGTGCAACTGTGTGATAGTTTGAGCATTCTTTGGCATTGCATTTCTTTGGAATTGGAATGAAAACTGACCTTTTTCAGTCCTGTGGCCACTGATGAGTTTTCCAAATTTGCTAGCATATTGAGCACTTTGTCACAACATCATCTTTCAGGATTTGAAATAACTCAACTGGAATTCCATCACCTCCACTAGCTTTCTTGGTAGTGATGCTTCTTAAGGCCCACTTGACTTCACATTCCAAGATGTCTGGCTCTCGGTGAGTGATCACACCGTCACCTAGATCACATTATCTGGGTCATGAAGATCTTTTTTGTATAGTTCTTCTGTGTATTCTTGCCGCCTCTTCTTAATGTCCTCTGTTTCTCTTAGGTCAATATCATTTTTGTCTCTTATTGTGACCATCTTTGAATGAAATGTCCCGTTGGTGTCTCTAATCTTCTTGAAGTGATCTGTAGTCTTTCCCATTCTATTGTTTTCCTTTATTTCTTCGCATTGATCTCTGAGGAAGGGTTTCTTATCTCTCCTTGCTATTCTTTGGAACTCTGCACTCATATGAGTATATCTTTCCTTTTCTCCTTTGCCTTTTGCTTCTCTTCCTTTCTCAGCTATTTTTAAGGCCTCCTCAGACAGCCTCATTTTTCTTTTTTGCATTTCTTTTTCTTGGGGATGGTCTGATCCCTGTCTCCTGTACAATGTCATGAGCCTCTGTCCATAGTTCTTCAGGCACTCTGTCTATCAGATCTAATCCCTTGAATCGATTTCTCACTTCCACTGTGTAATTGTAAGGGATTTGATTTAGATCATACCTGAATGGCCAAGTGATTTTCCCTTCTTTCTTCAATTTAATTTTGAATTTGACAATCAGGAGTTCCTGATCTGAGCCACAGTCAGCTCCTTGCCTTGTTTTTGCTGACTGTATAGAACTTCTCCATCTTTGTCTGCAAAGAATATAATAGTCTATGGAGCCTGTTAAATGCATAACCTAATTCTTCTCAGACCTGCCATGTTTTCCAGTGAAAATACTGGAAATTTTTATGTTGTGTTTCCCTTTTCGTGCATGGAAATGTGGTTTTTGAGATACTTAAAAGGGCTTTGCCACATCCTATTTGGTTTATTTCATTTCATTTGTGCTATAAAATCATCATTTTAAAGGTTTATTCCTTTAGCAGGTGACTTTAAATGACCTTCACCAAACTGGATTTGACCTCTATTGTACTGATAGGTTGTGAGTAAATAAAAGAGAACAAATCCCTTTAATTTTTTTTAAAAAGGCAAGTTATACACATATCTCCCTTAGTCCTTACATCTAAAGAGGTACATTATCTTTCCCAGCTTATTGAGATATATTTGAGATAAAATATTTGTAAATTTAAGGTGTATAACATGATGATTTAATATACATATGTGTATATTCATCTTTTTTCAGATTCTCTTTTCATATATTGGGTGGAGTTCCCTGTGCTATATGTATATATAGGTCCTTGTTGATCATCTATTTTATGTACAATAATGTGCATATTTTAATACCAAACTCCTAATCCCGCCCCCCC